>JASKGM010000001.1:17631606-17642486 GCA_034509205.1 Ceratonia siliqua | reverse complement strand
ATACATTTTCTTGTCTTTTCATAGCACCTGGATCTCGGCTTTTTTTTTAAAAAATATATTGAAAATCTTTTAATTTTATTTATTTATTTAATTTTAAATAGTTAATATTTATTTGATAAAATATATGTACTTTACATCTATTTTAATTTTAATTATTTAAAAATTAATAAACAATGTAAATAAAGAGAAAATATGAAAAAAAAAAAAACAAACAAACAAACAAAAACTTAGATCCAATTTCCTTTTCATAATATAAAGATGCACTTTAAATCGAAGATATATTTCTATGAACACTGATTAATTTTATTTAAAAAAATTATATATATATATATATATATCTAATGTGTCCAAAAGATTGTGTGATCCTTGAATTAGCTCAAAAATTAATTATTGTAATTAACTATGTGAAAGGTGTTATCTTGAATATATTTATTTAAAAAGTTTTATCGATTGAAATCTCCTTAAGTTAAAAAAGGTGACAAAATTTCGTTTCTTGTAATTTAATATTTACATAGACTAAGCCTAATAGTGTTAAATATTTTTATACATGAAGGATGTATCCTTAAAAAAAAATAGACATAAAAATCAACTCATTTTAATCAAACCCAATCATATATGTATTAGTTTGATATTCATTTGAAAATCCACAATTAAATTACTGTAATGGAAGTAAAGTTAAGAAAAAATATAGGGATATAGGTGTTTTCATAAGAACTACAAGTGCTGTTGTTGCCTGGTGAGGGTGTAGTCCATGGTTGATAATATGACTTTCTTTTTTCTCTTTTCTTTTCAATATTGTCCAATTCGGGACTCAATTTTTTAATTAAATGTCATAGGCCCATAATGAGGTTGAGGTTTGCTCACCAACAAAAAGAGATTAAGCTCCACATTGCTGACTTAGGGATCATTTTGATGGTTTTTTTAAGAAAAAAATATTTTTTAATAAAAGTATTTTTATAATAAAATAATTGTTTAAATAAATATTAAAAAAAACAGAAGTAATTAAAAAAGTAAAAAAATAATATTTTTTCTTAAGCTAAAAAGTTTAGTTAAAAAAAATACTCACAATAGATAATAAAAAATTGAGTGTTTTTTAATAAAATTTTTAGATAATAAAATTTTTTTAAAAATAATTATTAATTACTACATGTAAATATAAAATAATTTTCAATTCTAATAAAAATCATTCTAATTTATTCATTGAAAAGCATCATTGAAAAGTTTGAAGCTTTACTAATGTTATTCCCCATCTTCAAGCCATAGATGCATTATCAAGATCCTTTTCTGATTGAAGATTATCCAACCTCGTTATTTTCAAAATTTTCAAACATTAGGTTGCTGCCCTACAAGGCTATAATTATCCTTACCTTTTTTACTTTTTTATTTTTTTTAAATTAATAAAGTATTTCTTATCTTATATTATTTTTGAGAATTTTTTATAAATTTTTAAAAATTGTTTACTTCAAAAAACAAAAATCTAAAAATTAATGTTGAATGAACGATACTTAAAATAAAAAAAAATTTTAAAAAAGTTTAAAAAAATTTTAAAATATTCTTAAAAAAATATAAACATACAAAACACCCAATTAATTCTAAAAAATAAAAAACAAAAAAGTGCAAAAAGTTTTTGGGCGTAGGTAGCGTCCCCAAATAATTTCCCCATGTATCTCAGTGGATTTCATCAGTATAAACTTTTGAGATTTCCAAGTTTGGCTTATTTGTGGCACTGTATCTGATAAGTTTCATCAGTATAAGCTTGATTGTCAAAACTAAATATAACTCATGATGAGTTGCCACCTTCATATTCTCTCTCAATGATTTCAAGCACAAGTTCATTCCAGGTATCAACAGCACCTGGCATGCACCAGTGCAAGCAATCCTGTGGTGGAGGCCTTCCATCTGGTCCTCGTTTTGTTATCTTATTTGGGTCAGTGCTCCTGTAAGGGCCAGGGTGACCATCATGCCGGTACTGAAAGGCTTCTGTGATATCCATCAACCTCGACTTTGATCTATTTCTTGCCTTTTTCATTGCACTGTTAAAACCTCTAACCTGTTTCTCATGCATCAAATTTGTATAACCATTTTCCACCCCTTCACCAACTGCAAGAGGCTTAGCCTTCCCAGTGCATGACCCTCCTGTATTCCAGGCTCCTCCTTCATAATGAACTGGTGAATAGGAACGCACAATTGTGAGCCCTGTGTAATTTGGATGAGTAACAAGAGCACTGAGGATTGTTTCAACTGATATCCCAAATGCATCTATGTTATTAATCTTCATAGGCTCAGACTTGTTTGGCCACCACAACTGGCCTCCCACTATCTCGTTGCTCAAAATATACACAGACTGCTTGGCAAACCAATGGCCAGAAGAAAGAACAACCACATCAAACTTTGGGATAAGTTCCATCACCTTCTCATCAGGGGCGTCTAGATGCACCTTGTCCACCCCAGATTGAGCAAATTTGAATGGTTGAACTGTGTGCTTGACAAGCCACGAGGACCATATCCGGACAATTGTTACAGATGTAGACTTGAAATAATATCCCTTCATCTTACGCTTCCCCTTTTCGTCGGGTACCTCTACCTGAAAAGATTATATTTTCCAGTCAAGCATCTCACTGTTAAAAAATGTATCAGTCTCACACACTGCAGCAACACGAAGAACACAAATATATAGTCAAATGCTTTCTGCTGACTGGGAAGCAAACCATTTGGTAACATGGCATGGTACAGCAGTTAGACCACATAAAGACAGGCCTAACCTTGTGGTACCTGAAGGTTTCTTTTGCAATATAATTTGGTTAGGCCAGGCCATGGTAGGTGTAGGTTTTTCAAGCGAAGTTAGGCTTGAGAACTGGAGAACGATCTCCCCCTATTTTTGGGAAAATTGATTTAAGAAAAAAATGCTGAGATGGATATACTTTATCATGCTTAGAACTTGGCTTTAACTCCTTAGCACACTCCTCGAGCAAGAACTCCACAATCCACAAATATTAACTAATTAGAAATAAGCCATTGCTTCAAGATGCCATAGAGGATGTCATTTGCTAATTGCCAGCAGGTTTAGCAGTTGATTTTAGGCAACTTCCAAGAGGAGACAAACTTTTCTAGAAAGCCAGAATATCATGTAACTGAGACTACAATATTTACTTAATAACTTGTGTACACACAACAATTAGAGTCAACCTATTTACGCACATGATGACAAGCCAAACAACACAATAAATTCTAACGGGAGCAGAAATAAGTATAAAGTATAAAGTATAAACTACATCTCCACACCATTACAAGTAACTTGCAGTCAATATAACATGTAAGTTCCTGGCTTAAGTTCAGTCCATAATAAAAATAGAAAACATTCACATTGAAGTTCTTCTTCCATGGTGGGCCGGTGGCCAGCAATTTCGTGTGGATCGTGTGTCTCTAATTTGCTGTCAAGCTAAGTAAATTATCTACAATTTCAATGCAAGTGTGTCTTCGGTAACCTTACAGAACCGAACAGAGTGAAATGTTCTGCCATCTTGGAAGCATGCAAATCAGATCAAGGAACAAAGAAAAATAACCTGCCAGAGAATACAAAGCAATGATGCCATCTGATTTCGAGCTAATGAATCTCCAATGAAGGCCAAGGTCTTCCCTCTCATCAGCTCCAAAAATTTCTTGGGGTCAAAACGTGGGAGGTCACACTGAAAGGGCTTCCATCTCCAATTCTCATAATCCTTGTCAGGCCTCCCATTACCCTGGCAGTTCTGCATCTGTGTTAATACAGGGCATGAATTGTTTGTGTATAATGGTCCTAATGGGTCATATACCCAATTTCCATGGTACAGATCACAGCCTACACAATAGACAATGGAAAACACCAATTAAAAACTTAGAAGATACATAGAGTAATTCCAAAGAGAATATATTTTAAAAGAAAGAGATATACCTACTGGCTATGAGAAATTATTAGTTTACAAGATTGAAGCTACTGATAAGTTACATATGTCGAGCACATTAAAAAGGATGTAATGACATTTGGTACTGATGATATTCCCCCTTAAAGAACAATTAGTGAGTCAGATAATGAGTTCAAAACCCAGCAGTGTGTAGGTAGCCATCTGCGTCTGTGTTATTTACTAGCCAAAAGCAGATAGCAGAGAGCTTGAATATAGTATGGTTTGCTTTTCATATTTTTTTCCTCAGTAGTCCATACAGCTAAACTACTTTAAATTGAACTTTTTGACATTAAGAATAAAAAAAATGCTTTTTACCACATGATTTCTTAATTTTGTTTATACTGTGATGAGAACTTACGGATAATTCTTCATAAGCAATTCAATGTCATTGTCAATGAGACTTGGGTCTTTGAAAAGAATTTTTTTGGGTTTTACCCAACAAACGGAGTTCACAAAATTAGAACATCCATAGTTGTAGTTGCTACTAACAACTCAATTAAGAGCTGTAGAGAAAAGGAACAATGAACTACAAATTTTCATCTGATGCACATTTGGATCTGATGCACTTCGCTGCAAGCCATACTCTTAATCATCTTGTGCTGAAGAGAGACAAGTTCTAAAAGAAACCAATATAACCATTGTCATTCCTATACACAAGCGAATTTTCATCTGATGCACAATTTGGATCTGATGCACTTCACTGCAAGCCATACTCTTAATCATCTTGTGCTGAAGAGAGACAAGTTATAAAAGAAACCAACATAACCATTGTCATTCCTATACACAAGCGAACATATGGCTGGCAACACCACTACCACCACATTATTGTCTACAATTCTTGCTAGAGTGCTTCTAAATCTTATTACTTCTATTTTTGCATGTAATTGAGGATAGACACCAGAATAATCAGGACAAAATTTGAACCCTCAACACGTGGGACTCCACAATGTTGTGGCTGTGGTACATGCTCAGCTGAGCCATTGATAATGGAAAAGTTCAATATCTAATATCCAATTCTATCATAGAGTACCTACAGATATGTGGGGCTGGGTTAGTTAATGCATGAATTGAGATAAAATCTCTCTCCCTCTCAGTTTCTTGTTAAAATTGACTGGACATATAATGAATAGGCATGGAATAAATTAGATTCAATTGTAAGTGACATGCCAGAAATGACATTATTGATTATGTAAAACGAGAGATAAAATGACAAGAGTATAACAAGCTTGTGTAGGCAAAAAGACAAGAAATGCAACCTGAGTCAACTGAACCAGCATACGATGCATTATTTGGTGTGTCAGATGATGCTGGAACTGCTGTTGATAAGGAATCTGAAGGAGACAAAGAGGTCTCATTTGATGTTGTACTTAAATCACTGGACTTGTTTATCGAAACCACAGAAACAGTTTCGTTGGATGAATTGGATTGAGTGGGCAAGCTACTATTAACCACATCTGCACTGTTGCCAAACGAACTATCTACACCATAGAAGTATCGACGAAACGTGACAGCAATTGGGTATGATGCAATAACCGAGGAAGCAAAAATTAAGAATAATGCCAGTACGCCCACTGAAACAAAAATCCAAGAAAGAGACCTAAGATGGGAAGACATTCTGAGAGTCGCTCAAGTCATGGCATTCTTAGAATCCAGAGTGCTCTACATTGAACTGTGAAGCATGAAGGCTTTCAGAAACAAAGAAACTACTTAAACATTAATCAGAGCTTCCAGAAAGGAAAATCATGTAGGAGATTCATGTAACTGGTGCTTTAGATCGCTCCTTCCTAAGTAACAAATAATCAAGGAAAGAAAATGGCTAGAAATTATGAGTGCAAATGTGTTACAAGAATTAAAAAATGAACAAAATATTCACTCTTGGAGACTTCCTGTAGCCCATTAACTTGAAAAAGGCATTGAACTTCAAGAATCAAAACTCATACGACATCAAGAAAAAGACAGAGTATTCCTAGAAAGTGAAAACCAAGAAAAGAAATGCAGCCAAAACCCGTTGAGATCTTTTAATGAATGAATAACATAAACCTTTGTGTTTGTTACGATATTTCTGCGAATTAACATTGAGGACAAGCACTTACTCGCCGAATTCTCCGTATAACTGAAGCCACTGAATTGTCGACCATGTCAGTGACATTCCAGTCAAGCCAAAAAAAACACGCACACACAATAAATTGATGAGGTAAAATTATTTTTTTAGTAATATAACAGAAGGGCCGTAAATTTTATAAAATTGTATTCTATCATATTTTATTTTTTGTATTGTTTTAAAATATTAAAAAAATATAATATATTATTTTTAATATAATATTTAGAGAAAGAATTATCTCAAATGATAATTTACTTTATTTTAAATATGAATATAATTGATGCAAAAAGTTTTTATTAGAAAAATTATTTTATTCTGTTTTCACATTTTATTAGTGTACTTTAAAATAAAAAATGCATTTTCTAAGATATTATAAACATACACTCTTATTTTTTATTTTAATTTATATTAAAATTTCTCAAAATTTATAAAACTTACACTTATATTTTTTTAATTTTAAAATATTTACATTAATTTTTTTATTTAAAAATTTAAAAGTAATTTATTGTTTTAATAATTTATGATATTAAATTAAATTTTTAAAAAAATATATTTAACAAGTTTTATCAATTTTGTTATTAAAAGATTTATATAAATTAAATTTTAAAAGATATGAATATAAAATTTAAAATTTTAAGTAAATGCAAGCCTCGCCTTTACTTAAATATAACATATTACCGTTTCTCTCAAAATAATCAAAAGAATTACCCAAAAAAATCCATGACTCGTCGGAGAGCATGGCCTTCGCCTGAAATCTGAACTGTGAACATCTCTACAGTGCAAGCGGGGCTCAGATATCTGGCGGCAAAACCAAACCTCAGACAAATCCCATGAACGCCAGTATACCCAATTACCCGTTTATCTAAACCCACCAGAAAACCCTCTCTCTAATTCGACTCTGTCTTAGCTGCGCAATCTTGCTCTAATGGCCCCCATTCCCACTTTCTCTACCCACAATTGCTCTTCATGCTTCCCATTTCAGCCCTTCAAACCCAACCAGCTACCTTGCACGCTTACTCTGAGCTGTCTGTTTGGAACCAATATAAACCATTCAATGCTCCAATTCACGTCGTTTCCTTCCCAACAAGTATTGCCGGGCGACATCTGCCATCGTGTCACCGTCATTTAGTCTCCCAACTTCGTAGGTTTCCTTCTTCTTACTCTTAATTCTTAACGGAGGTGGGTTTCTCAAATTAATTTCAGAATGAGTTGAAAGTATCTGGCTTTTCTTTTTGCTGGAAACCCGAGACTCCTAGTTCTGCGGAACTGCCAAAGTGAGTCACTTTTTTTTATTTGTTTGTGCTTGCTTTTTTTATTCGACGGGTATTTGATTGGATGGGATTCAGACGGTCAGCGAGGGCAATAAAATCGTTTGCAGTGGCGGAATTGGAAGCGAGGAAACTCACCTATCCGAATACTGGAAGTTTGGAACCGAGGCACTTCTGATGGGTATTTGGTAGAAGGTTTGCTACAATGGACAACTTTTAAGTTGCAGTAATAGCTTGCCCAATGCCATTTTACCGTGAATTGGGTACATCAGGCACTGAATTTATCTAATTTCCATCAATTGAATGCATATTGATTTATTTCATTACCTTCATTTGTTGTCTTCATGGGAAATTACTAAATGACTTCATTTCCAATCAGATTGTGTACTTGTCAAATCTATTTTTCTTCTTATGGATATGAAGGCTGTAAAAAGATGGTTATTGTGATTTTTTTTCTAAAAGATTCATAGTTTGTCTCAAATAAATGCTTGGGAATGTTTGTACAAATTCACGTAGTATATTTGTGTTCCAGTGTATGAGTCGTGAAGTTTGGTACTGCATCTCTTCTATTATGGTTTTGGGTGAATTAAGAGTTTGGGCAAAATTTTATCTACTCAGATACCTTTCTTATATCTTATTGAACATTTGCACATATTCAGGAATCATAATTATTGGTAAAATAACTGACTACAACTTGAAATTGGTATTAGTTCTGTCTCAGAGATGGTTCCCTTGTGCAATTTTTATTGAGTGGAAGGAACGATTAGAACTTGTGTGGTGTTTAATATAAAGCTTTCACTAGGAAAAGGTCAATGAAAAAGAGAAGTAGAAACATACCGTTTTCTAAATGGACAGAAAACCAATCAGAAAGGTTCCTGGCTACAGCTAGTATATATATTCATAGGCTTTTAATGGATATGCTATGACTATTTTTTGGTTAGATTAATTGCTAGGAAAAAAGAAAATTTTCTTATATCCTAGTATTTTAGCAAAATGTTGTCATATAAATCCCTGGAAGTAGTTATGTTAAAAAGTTAAATTGCAGGAATCAATTTCTTATATTTCTGGTTGTGTACCCTTTAACTTATCCCTTTAGCATTAGTGCTACTTAATTTCTAATTTTTTCTTTCAGGAACAAGTAAACCTGCAAAGTTCTTAAGGGCTAATGGAATTACACTTTTCAAAGTACGAGAAGAAACAATAGAGCTACTTGGGAAATCTGACATGTATTACTCTAACCCTGAGCGTCCTCCATTGACTGAACCAGCTCAGAAAGTGCTGGATTGGGCTGTTGATGAGAAATTGAAGTCATGTAGGCTGAGTTACCATAATAATGCATAAAGCAAAAGAAAGAAAAAAAAGAGTTATATGCATCTAATAGTCTGTTGTCAAAAAAATTTATTGATAAGCCAGTTCAGTTTGGAAGGTTTACAAATATATTCTAATTGTTTTTGTGATGTAAGATGAATAGGGTTATGTTAAGAAATCCTGTTTCAACTATAGGAACGAAGTGTTCTAAAAGTATGTTGTGCTGGAGTTACTTGCTTAAAATATTTTGGAAAGTTTGGGAGGTCAATTAGATAGAAGCTCATCGATTGTCCCGCTTGCATATCATCTGCTATAAAAAAATTGAATTGTTGACAGTTAACAAGTTTAACTTTTAATCACATCACATCATCTATTTCATGTTGAGAAAATTAACTTTTTGTCATTACTAAATAAAATGCAGGTGAAGGTGGGGAACTTACAGTGACTCATTTGCTTTTAGGAATTTGGTCACAAGAGAATCAGCAGCTGCTTTAGATTTCAATGGTGAAAAAGCCAAAGAACTTGCTGAATCAGATTGTCTCAAGTCCTGTTGCTTTGACTGGCATTTACTCCTTAATATCAATGTAACTGTGGTTTATGTTTCTTGCAGATGAATGGAGATGTTGATTTGAGCTTCAAGAAGCAAGCTTAGGAAATTTCTTGCGATAATGGTTGATCAATGCCTTTTATCTCTTGGCGTTGCAAGTATCACTTGAGGAAACTAATTATTCTCCCTCTTATTGCAATTTGCAAGATTATCAAGAAGGAAGTGTCTGATTGAATGTTCTTTAGATTTTTTCACGCCGAATACTGTTTTACGCTAATCAGAGATAATGCAATTCACATTCTTTTTGTACCAATTTTGTGCAACTCAATTCTTAGGCAGTATGTGATGATGGAATTGCAGTCTCAGTCTGCTTTATCGCGGCTTTTGGTTTTGATTTGTCTCTCTCGTGGTTGAAATATTTCCAAATTAAGAACATTAAAAAAAACCCAGTTAATTAAGTCAATTCGTGGCTAATGTAATTTAAATTTGGTTAACTATCTTTTTAGTGAATGCTTTTAAATTGAAAATATCTTCAAGAGTTTCTACGTTGTAATCCTAAGAAAATGATTATTTACTGTTTTATCTTCGTGCAGATATTATCAATGACAGTGTGGTTGAGTTTGAGCTGCTATGCCACCATGATCAATCTTCATGCAGACATTATTATTGAAGTCTATGCTAATGAGACAAAGGATATCTCAGAATTGATTTTTATGTTAACGTAATCATTAATCTCTAGTGATGGTTGAAAGTAGAAGTTTACTTGAATCATTGGATTTGGATTTGCTGCAGTTCAACACAACACAGGACGATAGGTGTCTTATCCCATTTCTACAACTTCCAATTGGCTTACTGGTAAAAAGTCTTCAAGAGTTATCCATTCCTATCTCTTGTTTTCTAATTAGTTTCTTACTCTTGTCTGAAATGCAAAGTTGACATTTACAAAATAGAAATAAGAAGGGAATGCGGTGATGAAATCAATTGGCCTTTCTATTTCATTGTTTGGCTGTGTCGCAATTATATTCTTATATTTGATAGACAAAATAATTAGGTATATAGAAAATGGAATGGTAAGCTTCGTAGGTGATGAAATAGACATACAACTACAAGGACAAAAGTAGAAGAGATGGGGGCGGCAGAGTGTATATTTCTTGCAAGACAACTTTGATGGTTAAGTTAGAGAATCGAATATAGGGAATAATCCAATTTAAGAGTTCCAAGTAGTATTTCAGAGATCCTCACTTTATAGATAAGGAGAGAGCTGATTTAGTTATACAATTTCTAATTAACAATTATATGATGCAAATGCATGGGAAGGAAATACATAATAAGTCATATTTTTAAAATTTTAATCGTTTAAAATAAATAAATAATCAAAATATGTAGAATAAAAAAAAATAAGGAATATCTATTGATCGTTTAAAATGAATAAACAATTATAAATATGATCGGTCATATACATAATCGAATCTAATCTACTTTTGTTTAAAAAGTGTAATCATTTAACAAATAAATTTTACAAAATCACAAGAAACTCTAGAGAGAAACAAAAATATGGTCCGCACTTGCAAAATATATTTTTTAATATGAATTAGATTTCTTGAGTGGTCTCTAATACTATATTTTAAAACAATTTTATAATTTAATTTGAATAATATAAAGTATGATAGAAGAATTTAAATTTGAGGAGATATTATTCTAATATCATGTCCATG
>JASKGM010000001.1:17595249-17623981 GCA_034509205.1 Ceratonia siliqua | reverse complement strand
TCTTAATTCATTTATACTTTAGATTAAAAAAGTGAAAATATACATTGTAATTATACAATTGATAAAGATTTGTAAAATAATAAATGAAACTATTAAATAAAAACTTACGAAAAATTTTTATTTTTAACAAAATTCAAATTAAAGGCCTACATGAATCAGTTGTCAGCTTAATTTTTAAAAACTTTAAATTTAAAACTTAATAAATGTTTATATAAAAAAAATTTAAAATTGGAGTCACCATTAGAAAATGTTACAATGGGGGTTATATTTTTTTTGTTACATAAAAATAGAAATGAAATACGATTGAGAATATGAGAAAATGGATATAATAGGGATTAAACATCAAGCCTTCTCATAATAATTAATGAACTAAAAGCTAAGGTCATTAGCTAATAGGGGTTATATTAATTTGCATGTTTTCTAAAAGTAATGAGTTAATTAATGTTTTACTCATCGAATAAGTTCTTAATTTAATCTTCAAATGATTTTTTTTTAATTTAGTCCTCTAATATATATTTTTGTATTTAAAAATATTCTTTGAAGGCTTGGAACATGAGTTTTTTCTCGAACATGAAAATTCATATTAAATAATTAAATTAAGAAAGAAAAAAAATCATTAAAAGACCAAAATAGTTTAAAAATCATTGATCAAATCAATAATTTATTAAAAATAATTATAAAAGAAGTACAATTAGTTCCTATAGCATATATCACTACAAGTCTTTTATTTATTATTATCATTTTATTGCTGTAAAAGAAGAATAGCATGCAACATCCACCGATGCCTCACTATCAGGGTCAACTTAGTAAAGGGGCAGATTGTGTCCTTTTCCTCCACAGTATAGGGAACATAGTGTTGATTCATTGAAGGTTTCTCTTTACTTAATTATTTATGAAATCGAATCAAACTCAAAAAGGAAAAAGGAAAAAGTAAGAAGGCATAAATGGGATAATATAATCCTAATTAATTTACTATAATATTGTTAAAACATTAGTGCCTAATTGTTTGATTAAATTATCCAAGGGCATTTAACAACGAACAAACCTTTCTTTTTTCACCTAACTTGTTCATATCCTTTGTTATTTATTAGTTTCAATCGCACTTTATTATTCTTTGATCACAGTTACAGTTATTCAATGATTTATATCTCATTCAATTACTTATTAATTAGATGAAATATAGTTAAGTAAATCGTGACCATCTATTTATTATTAAATAATTATAATATATTTAATTTCAATTATATATAATTAAAAAATTATAATAAAAAAATATACATTAAAATTATTCAAAAAATAAATAAATAAACACGATTCAACTACACAATCCTATGCTTTACTGGATGAGATGTTCTCAGCTTTGCAAATAACAAGTGGTCCATTTAGCCCAAAGTCTCTGCTCTCTAGTAAATGTCACCACCTTTTCTAATTTAATAACTGTGGGCCTGGGGCCCCACTCAACATCATTGAACAACCTTGTCAAAGTCTCTTTCTATTTCATACGCTTTTTATCATAAATGAGTGGTCAAACCATAGTAACATGGCACATGGTTTTATTTGACGATTCAATGTTTTTCTTTTCCTTTTTCGTTAAGAACATCTCCTCGAAAAGAAAAAAAACAAAAAAACAAAAGTAAAAGTCAGAAAATTATAGAAGAAAAATTGAGGAGTTGATCATCTTGAGATCTAGAAGAGGATTCATGGTATTTGCCCCAATTTGGTGAGATTTGTAGAAGGCCCTTTTCATCTCTCGATGACATCAACCACTACTGCCACCATTCATTTTCTCCTTTCTTAGAAAAGAAATATAAAGAAAATTGAACACTTTAGTTACAACTCAAATATTGATTAACCAAAAACTACAACATGAATCTATAATATTGTGAAAATATGTCTCTGGTATTATGTAGCAGAGACATCTTCATATGTCAATGTTATTATTTTATTTTAAAAGTTTAAACTGTTCAATAAATATTGTGTATGAATAATTTTATTATTTATCTCTAAGGCTAACTAGCTTGTTTTCTAAGATCTCCCCTTCAATGGAGGGGTACCAAAACAACACAGTGGACTCAGAGGAAACACACGATGAAATTTGTCTATAAGAAATACGTGTGATTTTTGTGAGAGATATGCATATTTGAACATTTTTTTATAAAATTTTTTAGCATAATTTTAAAATTATTTAAGATAAAAAAAAAATTGTCTCGTGAAGGTAAGGTTAGTGAAGCCAGAGAATTAATATCCCTGCATATCTTTCTTTTTTTGGGTCATACTAGACTGTCCTGGATTAATAATAATAAAAAAAAGCAAATGCCTTGGGCTAAGGTTGTGGGGGAGGGGGTAGATCAATGTAGAGAAGATTGTTAATCTTCTATAACAAAGTTAGGAACCTCTCCTAATCTCTATTATTATTATCTTAGCTCCTCAATGTTTAAACATGATCACCTCATATTAGAGCCTTTCACGGCTATTTAATTCTTTTATTTTAAATTTTGTATTCAAGAACAATGACCATCAAATTAACCATGAAAAAGTTTATTCATAAATCAAACCTAAAATGAAAAATCTTTAAGTCTCCCACAACTACGTACACACTTTCTTCACCAAATCTAAATTGAAGAAAAATAATGGTGTGATAAGAGGTAGGTAAATAATGAGAAATCTAGATTCTCCCTTTCAACTTATCAGCCTTGCAGATTGGGTTGTGTTTGGTTAGAAGTTGGCGACCAATGGCCTTGTAGTCGACTGTGCAACCATGCTCTTCTGGGTATCTATGGCTTCCACAAAACACTCCCCCACAACGACACTCGAACCCTGTTACTCCAACCCTTCTGTTGCAACTCTTGCACCTCTTCTTCTTCACGCTGGTACATCCAGAAACAGAAGTAGGGGCTTCCAATCCAAGAACCAAATCAGAGACGTTCTTGGTAATTATATTTATTTCCTCCTTCAAAGCTTCTGCTGATTTAGTGTTGTCCTTCTCTGCGACAATATCTTTGTAACACTTCGAGCAGAGGTTTTGGTTTGCAGAAGACCCATAGAAGCCGCAGCCATTGGCGCAAAGTGCTGGATCCATATTCCAATACTGATATATATAGCTCAAGGAAAAGTAGAGCAGAACTTGAAATATTCTTTCTTTCTGATAAAAGACCAAGACTGAGGATGTTGGACGATTGAGAAGGTTGGGGGCAATTTATAGGGTTATAGCTTCCAGTGTCCTTCTTGGATTTCAAGGACACGTACTATATTATATCCTACACGGAAAAGGTTTTACACTCCAAATATACGTAGAATTTTACAAGTTATGGAGTGTTAGCAAGAGGCGGACAAAGGTGCAATTTTATGCAAAGAGAAATTCTTATTTACTCTATAAATAAACTGGTTCTCATTTGGCCCATCCTAAACTATTTAGGCCATAAGCCCACTAAGTTGAAGCAAATAAGGAATTGTGTAAATTGCACTAAACGCCCTTATCGTTTGAGATTTGTTCATTTTGTCCATTTGCGTCCCAAAAGCCTAAAGTTTTCACTTTACCCAATGAAGTTTGCTCCCTCGGCTCATATGCCCAAAACAAGTAATATTATACTATCACCATTTAAAATGCGTTGATATTTTTTATTTAAAAATAATACATATGACGCAATCTGGATCACTTATACTATCGTAACACCTAAGATATTTCTACCTCTTAGAGTCTTAGTATCTAGTAACCAATGACGGATCCAAGGGGGTAAGGGAGGCTGCCTCCCCCTCCTCGAACAGGATTAGCCTATATTGGGAACTGTAGGCTTGTTAAGTTTTGTAATGGAGAACTTATGGGTCAGAAGCCGAAGCTAACCCAATTTCAATAACAAGGAGGTAGCAATTTTAGGCAACTCATCTGCATGTCTCTGACTGCTGATATCGGCTGCCAATCCAAGTTCACTCTCTCACTTCTCTTTGGGATTGTAAACTGTAACACACACTCATGCTAGAAAGTAAACTAGAATTGGATAAAATTTGAAACATGTAAACGAAGTTTGAATTTTTGCCATGGAAAATTACTGTTATTTTATTGAAAAGAGTAGTAGCTTTGCTAAATAATAAAGATATTAGTTGCAAGGGTAGAGAATTAATTTTGGATTTGTCAGCAAAGGGGTTATAGATTTATAGAAACTATTCTATTCTAAACTAGAATGAAACAAGAATTACACAATTAATTTCTTACTTGAATTTGATAGAAAAAAATATCCACCTTATTTAAAATACTCTTAACTTGTATTTATTGATTATACATATGACATAATACTATGTGTAAAAAATTGTCTGAGCTAATTGACATGACTCTTCTTCTTTCGCACAATTTTGTTCTCCTTTTAAATGACTTATAAATTCCTCCACTTAATTCTTTTTTTATACTTTTATTTTAATTTATTTCATTACTCTTTAATAAAAGTATAATTAACTTTTACTTATAGTTTCAAAACTTTTTTTTTTTTACAAAAACAAAAAAAAACTTGTTTGTTTTTAAAAGAATATTTTGAAAAACTATAACTGAGAACCCATGAAAAAAATAATTTTTATTAATGACAAAATTATAAATATGTGTTTCCAAATAAAAAAATTCTTATTTCCCAAATAAAAAAATTATTCTCAAAATTTATATCTAAAAACAAGTTTTTTTTGTTCTACAAATTTATTTTTTATTTTTGTTCTAAAAAATCATTTTTATAAAACAATAAAACAAAAACACTTATAAAGAAACCGAACAAATCCAAAGTCTTGCGAGAGTTGGTGTAGTTGGAAGGATAGGGAAACCGGAAATGGGAGAAATTCTTACGGTCATGAACTTTATGAACGTTATGTTCCAGTGTTCCTCATTCATTAGTTAATAATCTCTCCCCATCCCTTCTTCAACTTTTGACGAGGTAAATTGACCCTGCTAGTGAAATTTTAACCATTATTTCTATATCAACAGTAGAGAAAATGTCATGAATAAACCTCACAGTTTTATTGAACTTTTTTATTTGTTTGCTCCTCATTTTTAGGGATTTCTATTCCCATTTTTTACTTATCATTAGCACTGTGCAGGAAACATAATCTTTCTCATCATCTCCACTTAACCTCCTTTGCTGTGAGAAACTCCATATCTGCGCAACCTTGCTCTCCCATCGCGTGATCTTTTTGGGAAAAAAAAAAAAGGTCAACAGGTCGTGTATAAGGTAAATACAAAAGGCCTCAAGAATTCAAAAAGTAAAAGGCTGTCTCAAGTCATCAATTCTGACGGTGCATTGGCTATGAGTTGGAAGAAGCAAATTGACTTCTATGAATCACCACTTATGGCTCTGGAATTTCTCACCTTAACAGCAAGGGAAGAAATTCCTAAAAAAGGGCACAAAAAAAAAAAGTTAAATGAAACTGAGTTTTGATAAGTTTATTTATAACAGCAATGGTTAAGATTTCACTAATATGACAGGACCATGTTACCTCCTCGACTATAAATATAGAAGACAATATTTAATATAAAAAAGGAAAAAAATTATAAAAGACAGGAAATATAGGAGTCGGTAATGATGATATAACTACTAAATAGCCTCAAATGGGTCTTCTATTTCGATATTTTAATCGTTTCCAGGGCAGAACTCAAATTCTGTAAGCCCCACAGTTGAGCACTTGTAAACAATTATGGGGAGTGATGGCTGGCATGCCTAGTCTCTAAGAGCACAAAATGGGACAGTTAACAAACATAAGTACATTGACCAAAAAACAAACAAACAAACATTAAGTAGAAAACTAGTAACACTGGTACAACTATTGCAATGAAAACATAGCATTCACTTTGAAATGGATGAGAGAGAGGAAGAAGCAGGTTAAAAAGCCATCTTCAGTTCTATTTCTTTGGGAAGTAAAGCCAGGGGTTCCTAAGCAAGACTCAAAACCAGAGCTCTATTCACTTAGCCAGGTTCCTAAATCTCAACTGAAACTAAATGCCTCAGTTCCCTTTGTAAGGAAGTAAGGGCCTGGAAAGCCCCTTTCTAATTTCTCAGAGGTCAGTGGAATCAGTACCTCCAAACCCAGAAGCAGAGCTCATTGATGTAGCATCATCTCCTGGATACTCTGTTGCCTCCAACTACGGTTATGATGACAATGACAAATAAAGCAGCAATGAAAATGTCCACGAGGACAGCAGCTACAGTGATGAAAATGAAAGGATAACCAGCATGTACCTTGAACCATATAGCTTTGAAACAGACGACTGAATAAATAGATTTCAAACCAATTTTGACTCTGTGCTTGAATAAATTGGGCAGGAAATCAAAACAAATAAAGATTTTGGAAGCTGTATCTTTGCAACCAGCAGGAAGATGATTGAAGGACTGATCAAGAGCTTTACTTCACAAGACTGAAGATGGTATAGGCAGGATGATTGAAGGAACCACAAGAAGAAAAAGTACTTCCGAAGAAACTGGTATAGTTCAAACTTCAAATTGCTCATGTGCCCACTGATTTAAAATCAAACTCATTTAGTTTTGCCAGTTAAGTCTCTCCCGTGAATTATGGGTATTCTCTGAGATTGTGGATTGTAAAAGAATTTTACTTCTGCAATGTAAAAAAAAAAAAAAAAACTCAGAATTCTGCAGGACAGCTGAACTCTAACTAGGGATGTATAGATTAGATTCCTTGCAAAAATTTCTAAACCAGCAGCTTCAGATAGCAACATCAAGCATTTACCATAATTGTAAATGAAAATCACGAGACTTCAACCAGAAGATTTACAAGTTTCAACAACTCTCCCGATCCGTTCAATAATTAAAGGAATGTCCTCAAAAGCTATAGTAGTAAAACAAATACGAAACCATCCTGGTTCTATGCAATGACAGGCTGATCCAGGAGTTATATTGATCTTCCCAACACTTAGAAACCTCTCCCACAGGTCAAGTTCCCCTTTCTCACTGTAAGGTCGGATTAATCCACTCATATCAGCCCAGCAGTGCAAACCAGCAATGCTCTTAGCACAATTGATTCCTAGTTTATTTAAACCAGCCTCAAACTCTTCACGAATTTCTCTGATTTTCTTCTGGTTGGTTTCAAAGTACTCCTGAATAAATCTTTTATCTGAAAGCATTGCAGTAGCTAGCAGCTGGGTTGGTGCAGATACAGAGGAAAATCTAGTTAACTTCTTAGCAGCAGCCAAAACACTCTCGTTAAATGAATATATAACCCCAACTCTAAAGCCAGCAAGAGGGAGGTCTTTTGAAAGGCCATATATTATATGAACCCGGCTCTTGTCTACATCTCCTGAGTCAAGAATTTCAGCTAGACTCACAAACTTCTCACTTCCATATATGGAGCCTGCATATATTTCATCAGAAATTATATGAATGTTTTTCTCCTCGACAAAGTCTAGAAGACTGTAAAGCATGTCCTGTGACAGCAGGTTGCCCACAGGATTTGCAGGGTTGCAAATGAGAATTCCACGAACTTTAACTCCTCGTTTCCGTGCTTGACTATATGCTTGTTCAAGAGCAGTGATACTTAAAGTGAAATTGTCAGTACTACGACAATGAACAGGAATTAGCTCCACTCCTGTTCGCCATCTCACATCCCTGTCAAAACTGCAGATTTTCTTTTAAGTTAGCTTTTAGAATTACATAAGTAATAAGAAATACAAGTTTAAAAAGGTGCCATCAACTACCCCGGATAATAAGGTGTAGGGACAAGGAGTGCATTTCCATGGTCAGCCAAGCAGAAGGATAGTATCTCAATTGCAGCAGTAGCTCCACATGTTAATACCATATTAGATGGGTTATATTTCACCGACCCTCCCACTACCTGAGACATAAAATTTGACATGGCCTGCGAAGTGATTTAAAACAAAAAATATCAAATATAACAATGGCACAAGCTTAAATAATTTAAAATTAGAACAGAAAAATTAATGGTCAAGATCACCAATTTCACTATCAAATATGATCAAATTAACCATCTCAGGACAAATTTTAATTTTTTTCAAATATGGAGGGGGGAAATGACTCTACTGAAGAACCAAAGTGCCTCTTCTGCGCGTCAAGATGTAGATCTCTATTTTATGTTTAAAGGGTAACCTGAAAGTATATTGGCTCCACAAGTTCAAGTTCTCAATTTAGCATTTGAGAAGCAAGTTATGCTAACGTTAATATTACAATATATCAAGTATTAATAACTGAAAGCTGAATAACAATATAGAACACGTATGATTACCAGCAGATAGGCCAACTGTCGCCTAACAGAAGAGGATATGGCAAAAAGTGAAAACTGAACTGTACAGCCCGCGATCCCGAACAAGATTGACATAATTGTAGCCAAATAATAATATTAAAATTGGCATCAACATTAAATCGGCTTTCAGAATTAGAACGAGCAAACTAGGAAGATGTTTCAACATTCCAACATTCTCCAAAGGGGATGCGGAATCAAACTACTAATATATAAGTTAGATTTAAACTACAAGCAGAATTAATCTTACCACTTTCAGCACCTCCAATCCATCAAATGGCTGGTATGTTGCAATCCCATTGATATTCAAAGCGACACCATCGGTTCCCATTAGTGGTTCCTTCAAGTTTTCTGATAACCAATTCTCAATTAAATCCAAGCACAGCTACAATGAATGAAAACTCTAGGTTAGCACAAAGCCCACCAAAATAAAATAAAAAATCCTAGTCTATAGACACACTGGAATAAGTTAAAACTAACCTTATTCTCGGACAAACCAAGCTGAATTATCCCATCCGGGTTTTTTAATATATCATACGGATCGTCGGACACTTTATCACACCCAATGTAATATGGCGAGTCATTAGGTTTCGCGAGAAAACTCGCGAGGGAGGACACGTGAACCCGGCCAATGGATCCACGGCTGGATAAATTGGACCGGGATGACGACCGTGGGAGCTCCGTCAAATTCGAGGACGAGGCAGACGGAGACGGAGGATTCGAAGAATTTTGGGAACGGTCTCGTTTGAGATAGAGTTGGAGGAAGTAGAAGAGAGCACAGGGGATGAGAGAACCCAGAAGCAGGCCTCCTCTGCCTTGGACTACGCCTTGGAGGGGCACTATGAGCCTCATGGCAGTGGCTCCAGGGGGGTTTCGGTTCTGGTCCTCGGGTTCTGTAGCTGAAGGATATTCGGACCGGGTCAGTGTCATGGATTGAACGGCTGGAGCCGCCGGAGAATGAACACTGGGTTGCCCGTGAGACGGAAGAGATATGTGCGCTGCCTGAAGGGAGGCTCAAAGAATCAAGATTTGGTTGCTTCCGTGGACCGTGGTTGGTTGGAGAAGTGAGAGTTGAGTTGAGACTCAGCAAGCAGCGTTTCTTTTTGTTTTATCCTTAGCGTGATATTTTTTACTTTTTTAATTAACATTATTATATTTTTTTTAGGAAAACAATATTAATTCATTTTATAATGAATGAATCTTTTTTTTTATAAGGATACTAACTCTTATTAGAATTTTAGGAAAACAATATATATATATATATATATATATATATATATATATATAGACTTAGTACTTACAACCATTAAAGGAAGATAATTATGAAAAATATGGGAAATTTCTGAAATATAATATTAAGAATGAACACCACAATAAGAAAAATATTAAAAAAAAAATACATAACCATAAGAGAATATAGTAATAATCTCATAATAGTGTAATTCATTTGTCATATATTCTACATATTAATAAAAAGCCTTACTTTATTTTGAAACATTATTATAATGACAAAAACCACAAAAGTCTTGCAACAAATTAACATTTGCATTCATGCATATAATATTAGTGTGCAAAAATATTTAGGTATAGATTTTTTTTTGTATGAACTTACTCTATATAAATTTGTCATTTATAATTTTAATAGACCTCACATATAAAGTATTGATTAACTGAGTTTCCTTTTCTTTTATATACATAATATACACATAATAAATTTGATTGATCTTGTTATGATTGGAGAGTACCATACTTTTGGAATAGTTTTGATTTTTAATTTTTTAATTTGTTATAATTTTTAGTTTAAGAAATAATGTTAAAAATTCTAATAAAATTAAAAAAAATAATAAAATTTTTTCTTTTTTTCATTTATTTTTAAAAACTCGTGTTATAAATTCTTTTAGATTCTTTTAAATTAAAATTTTGAATAGTTCATTTAGCCCACATAGGTGTTGTCTTTTAAAATGTTATTTATTATAATTATGATTATAAAACTCACTGATATAAATGAAAGTATAAAAATATTTTTTAGCATGTAAAATTACTAAAAATTGATATATAAAAGTGATTTTTAAAAAATTTATAAAATATTTTAGAGGTATATTTGTTTATAAAATTTTTGTTCTCTTTCATTATACCTGATTATTTTTTAAGCAATATTTTTTTATTTTAAAAATAAATAATATTTTTATTTATTTTTAAAATAAACACTTATGAAAATAATTTTATACAAATTATTAAAATAAAAAAATATTTATTTTTTTTAAAATCAATTTTGGGATAAGTAACAGCCCATAAGAGTATCAAAAATTTACTCAAAGATGAGAAGGATAATAAGAAATAATAAAAAATTTAAAAAAATAATAATAAATACGAGAAACTTAACTTATTCTTAGGCAAGAGCATGTTACAAATTTCAATAAGAATTTATAGTAATATTTATAGATTATAGTAATAGTTACAGATTATTTATTCAAGATATTACTATTAATGAGAATCAAATTTAAGCATTTTAAGTAAAATATTTTGATCTTTAACTTTTTTTGTTTGAAATTAAGAGATAAAATTGTGAATATACTGTTAGAACATAGAAGGGAAATGTTGGAGTGGCAAAAACATAATTCTGCCCCATATTTCAAAAATTAGTTTGTTATTTTGGAGGGAGCTAAAGTAGTGCTTGCTTCGGTCATTATTTCATATATATGTATATATATAATTGGGGAAGGAGGAAATGAAGAATGATGAGAATTATAACTGAGAAATAAGGATGAAGTAAAAGGTAGTATGATGAGAAGCTTTTAAGAAGCAATGATTATTGAATTGTTGGGAAATAATAATGACTTTGCTTCTTCAACTACCATTTCCAAAAGTTTTAGTTTTGTTAGTTTAATTCCCCCTCCCCCTCCCCCATTCTCATCCTTTCATTTCCTTCACACGTATTTATAAATTATATATAGTTATCTATACTATATATCAATAAAACATTTTCAATAACATTTTTTATTCATTTAACTCTTTCAATTTTAATATTTCAAATTTCACAATTGCAGAAATAATGTATTTTTAATACAAATATTTAAAATGCAAAATGACAAAAAGAAAAGGTTTAAATTTTGATAATAATAAGGATTTGTCTATTAATAATAACAAAAATAGGTTGGAAAAGAGAGAGTGACAACTCCCGCAATCCGGGAGAGGAAATCGAAGATAAGGTTGGCGCCGGGTTGTAATCCGCGAAGGCCGTCGGGAAATTTGAATTGGCAGGAGCGTGTATCTTTCACTTCATTGAACAAAATGACAAAGCAGTCCTCCAAGTGAAGTACAGAGGAAAAGATTCTCCGGGGACAATTTGGAAATATACCCATAACTATACAATTAGACGAAACCTCCCAAACACCAACCTTTCTCCGTACGGCATGCCAAACACCCTTTCTTTTCCATGTGGAGACAAACAAGTGGTTTGCATTCTGATTTTTTTTACTACTTTTTAGTTTGACCCTTTTGTTCCCTTCCAAATCAATTTAAATTTCAAAATATTGGTACTCAAACAAATGCACGTCTAGTTTGCTTCTTGTTATTTCTATCTTATTCATGGAGTTTGGTTATTCTATTAGTAATTTTTTAATTTTTTAATTTTAAGAAATTATTTTAAAGATTTTTAAATACTTGTATTATGAAAAAATTTAAAATTTTTTAAATTATTTCTTATAATAAAAATTATAAGAAAAAAAAATTACCGTAGCATAAAAGTACTTTACTATTATATAATTTTATGAGAAAAATTCATTTTACAAAATTTAAAATTTTATTGTTAATGTATTTTTATATTTTTTTAGTAATTGAATAATTAAATAGTAAAAAAGTAATTAAAATTTTAAGATGGATTGATAATGAGATGGTTCTACAATTTTTTTTAATATATACTTAGTCTATTAATGTTTACTAAATTAAATTAATGAAAAGTAATTATGTGAATATTTTAATGGACTTATAAAAAAAATGAAAAGTTAGTGAAGAAGGAACTTCTTTGAGAATGTAAAAGTTGTAACTTCTTCATAAAATGAAAAAATTGACTTATTTTAAATTTATACAAATTTTAAATTCATAATATACTTAAATAATTTTTTTAAATATTATTATAAGTATTTATTAGTTACATTTCAAAACTTATTTATTTTGTAAATTATTATCATTCCGAAACTTACTTATTTCAACTAAAAATTAAAATTTCATAAAATCATAATTATAAATTTCATAACAATAATTAACTAAAAATTATTTTTTTATAACAAAAATGTAATTTCAGAAATTTATCAATTAAATTTTTTAAAATATTTTTGCATCTAAAACTCTATTGTAATTTAAAATTTATTCTCAATTACTGTATTTAAATATAAAATAATTTTTCTTCTAAAAAATATATTCTTTTTGAAACACTAGCATAAAAAACATTTTTCATAAACAGCCTATATGTATATATTAAGTTAATTTTAATGGTTTCACTTATGATATATATACATAATTATTTTTTATTATCCTAATTTATTAAGAATTGACAAACTAAATCTATACAATAATTTTACAAATTATGGAAGCTCTTTATAAAATTACTCAATTTGTTATATAATAGCCAAAAATTTAAAAAAAACCCAAATTCACTTTTCACTCTAAATAATTAAGTAATGATATTCATATATTTTTGTTCTTATATCACTTTTATATTTTTTTTATATATATTATTTTATTATTATTTTTTACTTATTATCATATGCTATTATTATTTTTTTATAATATATCAATAACGTATAAAAAAAGTATAATCATAATCAATAAAATACTCATTTTCACTGGTAAATTAGGAAATTGTGGAATTGCTAATTTCCTTTCCAGTTTCCACCATTTATACCTTGAGTAGTGGAGGAAGATTGAGAATGAGGGCACAAGCGTCATTTCACGTTTTATTTTACTGTGGAGGGTAGGACCCCACCAGTTCGAAATTTAGGACCCTTCGCTCACGTGGGCTCCATATAAAACTAAAACCCGCTTCCATACTTGTTCGGCTCTGTTCTTCACTTAATCACTTCCTTCTTTCCTTCACGTTATTACCAACGAAATTTTCGCCCTTCGCTCCGACAAGGTGTTTTTCTTCCTTTTTCAGTATACCCATTACTATTTCCCACGTTATCTCTCATTATCCGAGATAATAAATAAGGACGATTCTTTGAGGAACGAGAGAGAAACATACGAGATTCGAGGTTGTTGCCGAGTTTTGAAGCAAATCACCGGAATTTTCTCTCTCATTCTCTTCAAACGTCAGAGAAAGGGAGGGAAAATAATCGGGAATGTTTTCCGGTTTATACCTCTTGATGCAGTGAAGTTGCTAGAGCTTTCTTTTTCCTCTGTTCCAGCCGGGAGAGAAAGTTTGTGAGGATCAGAGATGAGAGGTGGGAAAATCATTGAAAATTAATAATTTTGAACAAAAATATATTGTTCTAAATGGTTCGGCAGGTTTGATTGCTCAAACATGGTTTCAAGTTGCTGGCTTTCAATAGAGAACAGGGGTATGGAAGACGAGCGCGAGGAGTTTGTGGGTGAAGGAATTGATCTTGATTGTGAGTTTGATGCTCCTCGTTTCTGTGATTTCACTCGGCCAGAGACGTACTGGGAAGCCGTGGAGGCTGAGCAGTGGTTCGAATCTGTAGCAAGTTATCCGCCTTCACGTAAGCAATTTAAGAACATCATGTTTTATCATTATTCTTTTTTTGGTTCTGATAAATCTCTTATGTGAACTTTGGAAAAGATACAGTATTTTTTCCTTGTGAATTGTTCAATGATCTTTGAATGTGGGAATAGGTTGTTTTGGTCAGGAAACAGAGTTATGAACTTAAAAAAGCTGCTGCATTCTAATTGAATACTCCAGAAACTAGCTTTTCATTTCTTTGTTATGTGTAGCATTTGTCCTGAAGTTTGGATGGGGAAACGCCACTACAATGGAAACTGTGGATGCCTCAACTCAGTATGGAGATGGTCAAAGCTTGAATATGATTGATGACGACTCTGGTCGGTACAGTTTTCACTTTATTACGCTGCCATGCTATTAAATTGATGATACTGAGTCGATTTTTTAAAGGCTCAGAATGATTATGTGAAGTTTACTAATGGAAGAACATATTTGCTCATTTTGAGTAGTGATAGTGACATGGTAACATCTTTCACGTGTCAGATACGAGAACATCATGTTGATTGAGGTTTTGTTGCATGTGATTGCTCCATTCTGTATTGTTTCTTGCTAATAATATGATTTCTGGACCTCCATGGACATACTGGACATTGCCTTGCTGAATCTGGAAATTAATCTTCTCTTTAGACAGAACGAACGTTTTTTATCTTTAGTACGAAGCATATCAAATTCTCTTTCATTTTCTATGCTATCATTCATATTTATAACTTAATCTAAAATTGTTTTCAGGACCTACATTTTGTAATCATACAATTCACGATATATTAAAAGTCAAAACAAAATCTCTCAGCAAGTCAACTCGTTCAAGAAGTTCAAATTTGATGAAGCCTACAGCGAGTCATTTGGCCAAGCAAATGAACCCTCGAGAAGTCCATACCACTCGATTTTTCCGAAGGTGTCAGTCATATATTACCTCTTCATTTGCTTGGTGATAATGGCTGTCAATATTCTGTGTTATATACTTATATTCAATATTTGGCAAGGATTTTGTCTCGCTGTATTAGTTTTCCTCCAAAGATTGGTCTGCTTTTTTTTTTTAAAAAAAGTTTAGAACTGATTTTAAAGCATTAGCTGGTCTTGTGTCGTATGTCAATCAAAGCTGTGATATATTTGGGCGTGAAATTTTCTTGAGTTTATCTGTCTTTTAGATTTTTATAACAAGTCTTTGGTCCTTTGCACCCTTTTCTGCTTGATTCAGGAAATATATTTTCTGCTACTACTTTTCTCCTTTCCTTTCATTGGTCCTTCATTTATTCCATCATTCTTAAATGAAGCAGGTTTCAGATTCAGAATCACAATTCTTCTCCCATAGAAGGTCAAGCAACCAAAAGACAGAAGCTAGAAGCTGGTTACTTGCGCAAGGTATGATGAAGTTTGTCCCTTGATATTTTGGTGACCTTGGATTTATTAATTCTCCCAAGTCCAGATATTCTGATGCTTACAAGTTAATATATATACCTTCTCTTCCAGTAGTTTGAAATTTTAACCTTAGCTGCATTTTATATTGCCATTGTTGTTCATCTCTTATTCCTCTTTCACTTATCACGTTACCTGTCATTTACTATCTGTGACATGTTGCTGAATATTTCTATCTTTTTTTCTTTTAAAAGATTTCTTGTTTATCAAATAAGGAAACCAAATATTAGGCTTCTTTTATTATTTGCATAGCAGAGTGTGTTCTTTAGTTAAATATCATTCTTTCCTTAAAATGTAAGTGTAGTTGCAAGCAATCATTTAAATCTAAGCTATGTTTTAGGGAAATATGTTCTAGATAGAAATTACGTTTATAGTTTATTTTATGTCTAATACACCTGCTGGATCATCTGATATTCATGATAGGCTTCTCATCTGAAGCATCAAGCTCTTTTTACACACAAGATACATAAGAAGGTAATCATTTTCTTCAAAAGTATAATTCATTTATTGTTTCATACTTTCATACGGAACTTTATTTTTATAATTATTGTGACAGAGACAATCTATTTCAATAATTTTGAATTGGTGATGCAGGTTGATCTTACTGATGAGAAATTAATGTCCAGAGTTACTATTCCTAAACCACCTGAGCTGGAAACAGCCCATAGGGCACAAAGACATAAGTATATCTACTGCTTCTCAGATTATAGTAGCTTTGGTTTTTAAACCTTGTAGAAATAATCTTAGATGATAAATTATTGAATGATGTTCTGTCTTTTAAGTTCAGGTCTAGGACTAATGCTGAATCAAGTGGATATACGACATCAAGTTCGCATATGTTTAAAGCCCGACCCTTAAATAGAAAAGTTGGTACTTTCCAAGTTTATACTTCTGGAAGAAATTAGCACATGCATAATCACCCACGATTTCATATATAGCCTTTTGATAATCAATATTTGGACTTGACAGATCCTAGAGGCTCCATCATTACCCTTTCGTAAGAAGAGGATGCCGCAACTGCCAGAATTCAATGTAATTAGTATTTGTTAGTCGTATTGTGTCTTTTCTGATGCTTCTTTTTGTTTTTTGGTGTTTATTTCTATGGAAGGCATTGACAATGTGACATGAGGAAATGATTCTGAGTTTCTGACGTTTTTGTTTAACTTACTGATTTTCAGGTGTTCCACTTGAGGACATCAGAGAGGGCAATAAAACACACATTTAGTAATGTTAGTTATATTAAAAATTTTACTTTAGTTGTCACATCTTTGCAACTGTTTGCTTTTGTTTCCGTAGCACTTTAGTAAAATGATCTAGTTCTGTATTTTCAAGCAATTTTCTCCCCTCATTCCAACGGTAATTTTCACATGATCTTCATTGTCAGCAGCTGATATCTTTTTAAATTTTAATAGGAGGCCGAAGGTATTATTGACTGCAATTCTATCTCAAATAGTTACACAAGGGATCTAAGAAGGTATAAGCATCTAGATTTTGGACAAAGATATACATTTTAAAATGTCGACATTTCTTACAGTAAAGACGTGCAAGTCATTCATACATGTATATGTATTCTGAGTGCAAGTAATGGGGAATTATGTTTTTGATCTTTTGCATGTTCTTTCACTTGCACAGACCAAACTCTACTGATGCCTCAAGGCAGGAAAAATGTAGAATGGTTGAAGGGGAAAGAAGTGTCTTCCAAGATATCAGACAGGAAAATGTATGTTCAATGGTAATGCACTGCACGTATGTTCGTAACTATTATAAAGTTATTATGTGTGTTTGTTTTTGTTATCGTAAGGGCCTTTCTCTTGTGTTTTATTTCTTCATAGGAACTCAAATTTACAAATGACAAGAAATTTCCGAATAAACCACCTACGGAATTATTCAGCAAGGTACCAACTTGTTGGGGTTGATTTTTGTGATCTGTCCTTATTTACCATCTGTTATCTTCTACATTAGCATCTCTTACTTAATTCAATGCTAATATACTGCATGGACTCACAGCATGAGTGTCTTTTTCTTTTCTTTTTTTCTTTTAATCTTGTGGCCTAATATGCAGCTCTCCCTGGCTTCTGAACCCAAACAAACTACAAAATCCCAGTTGAAAGAGCGGCCAACTTCTAAGGTTCGTCCCTCTAAGTATTCTTATGACAACATAAGAATCTTTAATTTATACTGTATGCTTAGTAATACATGAGTACACCCTATTATTCAATTCCAGGGCTTGAAGGAGAACAGACCTGAATCCTTTGATCAGGAGCATCGGGTATGTTAGTAGTTCTGAATATACATTAGTTGAAGACTGAACTAATAAAATTTCTGGAAGTAGTAGATTATGAAAAATAGATTACTTAAGTCTCGGTGTAATTTTTAAAATTATGCAAATCTCATTGACTCTCGACATTCAACTAGTAGAGTATGAACTTGGTCAAAGAAGGAATGCAGAGACTCTGTGGGAAGCAGTACCAATGTGTGAATGACAGGGGGATCCCAGATACCAAATCACACCTGCACGTTGGCAGGTGGATAAGATCTTTCTCTTAAGTTTGTTTATAATGGCAATGTTTGGAAACTAAGCAGCTATGTAATCACGCAAACATCTTGTTTTGACGCAGGAGGATGGACATTTGCTGAAAATAAAGCGATGGTTCTCTTGATTGGTGCTCTTCAATGGTCAGGATACATTTTTTTAGACCACACAAAAATTTCCCTGCTCTATCGTGTGAGTTCTTAGACTCAGATTTATAATGGAATCCATCCCCAAGGAATCCTTCTGTGCTAATCAATGGTAACAGAGGATTCTGGCGAACAGAATAACTATGAAGTTCCAAAATGGAACCTAAATCTAATACCTGCATTGTACGACGAACCATTAGAGTTTTGGAATTTCTTTGTCCTTTTCATTTCTGTGACGTGGATGTACCCAGAAACAAAAAATGTAATGCGATAGAGTTTGAGGAATATAATACTATACATGTACATTGTTGTTGGTTATACTTACAGCTGATTGCAACTTCATAATACTAAGGTTTCCACCTTTTTGGCTGGAGTTGACGTTAATTGATCTAGTTTTAGACAGTGGGATTAAAGCAATCTGGTAAGTTACTCTCGTTTTTCTTTCTTTTCCCCATTTCAATTTCTGAGTGAAGCTTCCAACGATAGGTTCTGCTATAGCTATTTCCCTCAAAAGATATTGTACTAGACTAAGACTGCTCACCCTCTTTATTGGCAAGTTGTAAATCATTAAGAGACACTAGGCCCTCAAAAAAAGAAAGAATGTTTTGGTTAGGGCAATGATGAAAGAATTACGGCATTGCCAAAGGCAGAAACCAATATCTTCTACCAAGTTTAAGCAGTATATGTAGCTGGATCGGCATTTTTAAATGATTCATTGTCAGTCTTTAACTTACTAATCTTGGAGACTTTGAACCAATAATGGTTAAGTAGCTAATTAGTAACCACAAGCACAAAGGAAAGTCATTAATCAATTAAAATCATTTCGTTTTAGATAAGTTCAATTTAATTCCAACAAAAAATTCCAACCATAATGTTAGGATATTTCGTTGGAAAATAGCAAAGAGAGATCATAAAGTACTGAAGAACAACTCAACTAGGAGCAACCAACCATACAAACATCAATCACCCAAGAAAAAGCTTTCCATAATCACTGGAAGGGTGTTGTGTGACGCTAATTTCTGTCTGTTTCTGATGAATTACCGAAACCCACCACTCCATTTGATTAATATTAACACATTTCAGACCATAGCACGTAATGTTGGTAAAACTGCATACGATAAATGGGGATGCAAAAGTGGGAATAAGGAACAAAATTTCCATAATTTGTATAAGATTTTGGAGCAAAAAATTAGGTTCTAGAATCGGAGAGACGAATTGAGGGATACTACAGTTCTGAATGGGCTTCCAGAGATTTGAGAGTTGAACCATCTGGACCACATCGGCTTCAACAAGCGCTTGGCGCCAATGTACTTCAGAAATGTTTACTTATAATGAAAGCTTGAAGACCAGAGATGGGAGCCGTGCTGGCGTCAACAGTCAGCGAAAATGTATCAAAGGAACCTTTTTTCCTTTCCGAGTTGAGCTTAAATTTCCTATTTGAACCAACCCTGTATAAAGGGGGGGTAAACCAAGACTTGAAAGGTAGTCCACACGTGAACAGGAAAGGGACTGACAAACATGCCACACACATGCGGCCTCAAGCTATTCGTGAGCGAAGTCGGATCTAGCATTTTTTTTATCTAAACCTTTTCTTAAAAAAAATATCTAAATATTATTTATCCTGATCATTTAATTATTTTTAAATAATTAATATTTATTTAACAAATTATACGTACTTTATATTATTTTAATCGTGATCGTTCAAAAGTTAATAAATGATCACGATTACATGAAAATTAATAAAAATGACCTAAAGAAAAATATCTTTCATAAGCATACCAACCGAGTGTGAATATGATATGTACATGATTGATCATGTGTAAATCTTAACTAATTTGAAGATATACCTAGTTGTCCAAAGTATATGACCACGTTTCATCCAACATGACCAAGGATCCATTCCCCAACCAATACAATAGAAATCCCTCTTCTACTACATTAAGTCAGCAAAATTAGTAGGGAAAAGTACCAATTGAATGTCATTCCCACAAGATATCACCATGTAAAATACATAATGCAAATGGTAGATTTGAAGAATTTATGTGCACACTCCAAAAATAGGATACACCCATGGCACCTCTTAGTAATTCTCAAATTAGTACTCCTTTGAACATGGGATGTAAAACAATAAATAGATAACATAGGACTAATAGAAAAGTGTAGAACCATTGGATAAAAACTGTATGCCTGAACCATTTGATAGATCACATATATAACATACTAACATTACAAACCGTTTGCTAGAAGAAAACGTTTTCACCAAGTATAGTGGAAACTTGCTATAAGCACTACTATCTTGATGGTCAATCTAGAGCGTCCAAACTGTACTGTTTTAACGGTTTAACAAATACATATGGCCATAATCTATTTGTCAAGGAAATAAAATGATATCTGATCCACAAAAAGCCTGGGGATTCTCCCTCTCCATATTCACCCAACACGTATACAAACACCATGAATACATAAAAGTAGGACGATTCAGATGGTGTTCTTGGATACATGTCCAAAGCGAATAAACCATTGAGCGTCAGAAGAAATGCTCTCCAGCTGAGATTGTAGCAATTCCTTCTTTTGTTGTCGTCCCTTTTCAATCACAAATCGAGAATAATCAGTTGTCTTTGCAGGGGCGGAAAGATTTTTACTGGTAGGTGCAGGGAGAAGTGACACCAAAACCCTGGCAACTTCATGCATGGTAGGTCTCTCAGAAGGGTTTCTTTTTGTGCAAAGCAAAGCAAGCTGAAAGGTCTTCTTAATATGGGCCAGGTCCACGCAGGTTACAGAGACCTCTGGATCCACAGCCTCCATTACAGTGTTGTTATCTGCCTTGGACAATATCTGTCAAATCATCATTACACAATACACACTAAGCCACCATATTTCGCAGGAAGAGACTGATTATCTGTATCACTTGGATTTACTCATTCGAGCAGGAAGAGACTACTTAATAATAATCAGAGTATATAATATAGACAATTTCACCATCCTATTATATAACCACACCTATTGTACTATACTCTCCACATAAACCACATAAATGTCATTATTGAAGGCTGCGGGTATGATATAAACCAAAAATTGAGTAACACAAGAAAAACATACCAATTGATGCAAGTTAGACTCATTGTCCACTGCCTTCTTCCCAGTAAGTAGCTCAAGAAGAACAACGCCAAAGCTATATACATCTGATTTTTCATTCAGCCGAGAAGTCCGGGCATACTCAGGATCAATATAACCTATTGTTCCAAGAACATATGTAGATGCATGAGTTCTTGTGGTTGATATACATTTTGCAATACCAAAATCAGAAAGGCGAGGCTCAAAGTTCTCATCCAGCAAAATATTTGAGGACTTTATATCCCTGTGAATAATTCGAGGGTTGCAGTCATGATGGAGATAAGCAAGTCCTTCAGCAGCTCCAACAGCAATCCTCAAGCGGGTTTCCCAATCGAGTTTAACCTTCTTCAAGGCACCTGTCACACAAAAAAAAAACAGTTCAAGGAAAAAAGAGTTCCAAAGATATAGTAATAGAAGTTTTCCAAGATTTAGAAAATTTACCATGTAGAAGATCCCAAAGAGAGCCATTCACCATATAGTCATAAAAAAGTAGATTTCCATTGGGAGTCAGCGCATAACCATGCAGTGTGACAAGGTTTCTATGTCTGATGTTGCCAATGGTTTCAAGTTCTGTTTCAAACTCCCGCAAGTTGTGAGGATGTTGGTTGTATAGTCGCTTAATTGCAATTGGTCGGGAATTTTTCAAATTACATTTGTAAACTGTACTAGAGGCACCATACCCTATGATATACTTCTCACTGAGATTCTCAGTAACGCTCATTATATCATCAAAGGTGTGCATGGCCATATCCATACGAAGAATAACAAGTTTAGGCGGACCTGAAAATAAACAGGGAAGAAACGAAGGAGAGGTGAGAAGTTGGGCTTCAATAAAAATTCTATCACACAAGGAATTCAGATATTCAACATGCCTTGTCCAGTTCTGCTAGATCCTTTTATCAATTGCTTTGATTGGCTGGATCTGTAAATAGCAATTAAGACCATGGCCAGTAATGTAATGATACCCAGTGCGAGACAAAGAACTGCAGCCCTGGAAAAGATAGCTACAAAATACAAAATACGGCTCATCATATATAACAACCTCATGCACTAACAATACCAGTAATCTAACATGCATGTGTATATATTATATAGACAGCGAACTGAGAGGGAATGAGATACCTTTGGATTTTGGTATGTAAGGACCACATATAGATCCCAACCATCTTCCACATAACAAAGGATTTCCAATGAAGCTGGAACATGCCATATTACAAGTCATTGATACATAAATGATAAAACATGAAAAACAAGAATTTCGTAAGTTTTCTCCACAATACCTGCCACCTGGAAACCGTGAGAAGTTCCTCATAGAAGGAATAATTCCAGATAGATTATTATAAGAGACATTACTAGAACAAGAAATAAACGATGCATCAAGTTGGGGCTACACTTCAGAAGCAAAAGTCAAAAAAAGTAATAGGTGGAGAACGTTTGGCTGACTGTCAGGTATACATACAGGGAGGAAAGACTGAGGCAATTGGTTAGCTGATCTGGAATTTTCCCCCGAAGGAAATTGTTGTTCAAAATCCTAAAATAAAATTCCAGAAAATGAAAAATCATGAACAATACTATCCAGACCATACTCAATGCAAATCATCAAGCAGAAAGTAGACAATGGAGAACGTACAGAGACACAAGGTTCTGCAGCTGACCAATTTCCGGAGGAATGCTACCCGAAAGATTATTGAATGAAATATCACTACAAGGAGACAAATTAGTAAACCAAACAGTCACAAGGACAAAGCAACTTCACAAATTTTAACAATCAAACAGGAGACCATTAACTTACATAATCTGTATGCTTCTCAGATTCCCGAACTCAGCAGGCAATGGGCCATCCAGATGATTATGGCTCAAGTTCCTACATAAATAATGCATATTATTCAAAATTAGAGCAAAGTAAGAAATTAAAGAAAGAACAAATGCTATAAGTGCAACATCTGACTCACAGAGTCAGAAGATGTTCAAGATCACCAACAGATGCTGGAACTGGGCCTGAAAAATTATTGCCAGATAGATCCCTGAACCATGACACAGAAAAACCCCTCAGCTAAAATTACATTTTATCTTGTCAGAATTTTAGCTATAAAACTTACAGCGTATCAAGATTTACGATATGGCCCAATTCAACAGGTATGTTCCCTTTGAAGCTATTTGCAGAGAGATTTCTGGAGATGCAAGAAAATTTACAAATATATGACAAAAATGAAAGACATCTAGTAAATGAGAAAACAAGTCTACATATGGTTTGGAAAAACATACAGATAAGTCAAACTCTCAAGGCTCCGAAAGCTCAAAGGAATGGATCCACTCAAGTGATTACCATGCACATTGCTGAAAAAGATAAATAAATGAATGAACAATAAATTGAGAGAGAATTTAAAAAGCTACAGGATATTAATATAAAGTGCTCAAATTCTCTGAAGAATGCAGAAACTTTACAACTGATTCAAGGCAGTGCAAGAGCTTATGTTATGTGGAATAGACCCTTCAAGATGATTGTTAGCAAGATTCCTGAACCATAGAAAGAGAAGCAACTTAACAAAACAGAATCAGTAAAGAGCCAAATCAATGATGTCAATTGCCAAAAACTCACAACTCAAACAAATGTTCAAGCTTGCCAAGTTCATTGGGAACCCTGCCAACTAGTTGATTGTCATTTAGTTGCCTGGAAAAACAACATCCTCCCAATAAAAATACGAAAAGAAACAACAGATAGTACTTAGAAAAAATTTAAAAAGATAAGAAAAAAAAAATTGGACGTCAACTCACAGATAGCTTAGTTTAGACATATTGCCTAGTTCCGGTGGTATAGGACCAGCGAGCATGTTTCCGTGGAGGTACCTGAATAATCAAGGTGCTAAGACTAGACGCAACAATTAACAGAAGAGTTTTCATCTTAGTGCTAACTAACAAGTTGTACTCACAGCTTGCCAGTAAAAGACAAATTTCCAAGTATTGGAGGGATGGGTCCCACCAGCTCATTCTCACTCAAATCCCTGGAAAAATGCCAATGGACATTTGTATATGTTTCAGCGGCGAGCAAATAGAGAAAAACATTACTATGAATCCATTCCCAAGTAAAAGCCATCTCCACTCAATTTTATACTAATTTGTTTACTTACAATATAGCAAGGGCTTGCATCAAACCAATAACTTCTGGAATTTTCCCAGTCAGCCTATTTCCTTGAAGTGACCTAGCCAAAAAGAATTCAATTATTTAACCTAATTCTATCCTTTCAATATTACAGGACTTCGTAAAAACTTAGTCAGTAAATGATCCTGACTAAGTTTTTACCAAGACCCAATTCAAGTAACAAAATTAGTCCACAGTCAAAAGACTCAAAACACTAACAAAGTAGCCACTTGCAGAAATCCAATATTGTAAGGGATCTCCCCAGTAATGTGATTATATGATATGTCCCTGCGTCTCAACAACAGAATAGAATGAGAGGTTGGACGAATGATATAAATAAATGCATCTCTAAAATGCTACTGAGATAAAACGTACAAGATTTCAAAACTTGTGCAGTTCCCAATGCTGTCAGGTATTGTACCCGTCAAATTATTGCCTCTCACATCACTAAATAGTCATGTAAAACAGAAAAATAACAGGTTAAAAACAGAAGAAAAGTTGATGGAAGGGAAAGAAGAAAAACCTTGCTATGCCAAAGTCGGACTACTCACAAATACCACAGACCGCTTAATTGGCAAATATCAGGGGACAGAGTTCCACTCAATGAGTTCCCCCGCAATCCTCTGTTTCATGAACAATATAACCCAGGCATTTTTTGATAGCATATGGATCAAAGGCCATCATAATAAAACTTTCACGGAGTAATTTTAGAAAATTTTATATCATATAGGGATCATCATCTGAATTATAATGTTTGCATGCAAATGTAACAGATACAATGCAAAAATAACATAACTCACAGGTATTGCAGGACCTCATTCCAATAGAGTAGCCTTGGAATCTCACCAGTGAGCCGATTTCGAGCAAGATCACTGAGAACATGACAATACAATAAGTAAAACTAATTCCCGAGGCAGCCTAAGCAGAAGTAATAGCAATTAGCAATGCAACATGTGACAAATTAGAACGAACTGCAATATAACTATTATTTCAAAACAGCTTTACATTGTACCACGACTTTATCAAACCCAGAAATTGACCAAGGCAGGGTACTTACAGGGTCTTCAGGTTTGGAATCTGGGTTAAGGTCGAAGGAATCGGACCAGTCAACTGATTGTTCTTTAAATTCCTGCATTCACCAGTTCAACTTACCAACCATAGTGGAAAAACAACAGAAACAAAGTAAATGCCACATTGTGATTTTGAACCTACAAAAACTCAAGTTGCTTTAGCTTTGAAAAGGAGAAAGGTACATCACCATATAGCTGGTTATCAGACAAATCCCTGCAATTTCATGAAAAAAGAAACGCAGTAACTTTTTGACAAGACTGAGTAATAAAAAGAGAGTAATAATGTAAGCAATATAACAGATCTTACAGATGGATAAGCGAAGCACAATTCCCAATTTCATCTGGGATTTGACCACTTAGTTTATTCCCCTGTAGGTCACTGTCATTTCAAGAAATACAGAAATCAGATTGAATATATGAATTAAAGTTTACCTGAAAAGGAAAAACATTTTAAGATAGAAATCTAAGGGAAAAAGATTGATCGAAATTGGCCAAACCGACATCGATTGCAGGTTTCTTAAATCACCAATGGCTGGTGATATCTCGCCACCCAAGTTCAAACTTGACAGATTCCTTCAAAAGCATAATAGAACACTTAAGTTCAAACTTAAGATAGAGAATTCGTCAACCATAGCCAAATACAATATAGCTAACCAGAGCAATCAACACAACTCATGAGAAAAAGTAACAGAAATAGAAACCCACAGAGTAAGCACAGTAATGCTCATATTATCACAGTAGACTCCACGCCAAGAACAAAAGTCATCGTTGTGTACATCGTCCCAATCAAGCAACACATCTGCTACGTTGCTGAAAGAAGCCTTGATCGTCATTAATGTTTGTCCTACAAAGTTTCATGACAATAATTTATCAAAATACATATTTGAAGCTATATACATAACAATTGGCAAATTCAAATATAGAGTGAATATAAAACGGTGGACTAGTACGGTAACCAAAACAAACTATCTTTCAGTCCATTAAGAGAAAGAACCTATACAAAAGAAATATATATATATATATATATATATATATATATACCACAGGTGTCAACAATTTAACTACATCTTTTTGAATTATGAATTGGGAGATGAAGTGAAAGGAATCACTTGGCCACGTTACCTAGGTCTCACAAATGCTGAAATACAAGTATGGAAAAATCTCATATGAAATATTATCAGACGTCGCAGAAGAACACTCCAAATGCACAATCTATTTTCTTTTAAGGCTTAGGATTTTCTCTTTATTATTCGTCATTATAGCATTAATGCTCATATCTAACAACCTAAAATTCCAACTATTGAGGTCATCACCAAGAACTCAAACATTTTGGTTATAGTCTCTCCTCCTGCTCTTTACTACAGTTGCATGGCAGATAGGATGCAAGAAATAATAAAACAGAGAATCGCCTAATTCGATTATTGATGGATTCAGTAACAAGGCTTCTACAAGTGCGAAGATTGAGCCAGCACACTTATAACCCAAGATGCTTCCGTAGCTTAACGCAGTTCTTCTTAACCACCATCATTTAAGCGGTTAAAGCCTTCAAGTTCGAATAAATGTTTTCTGTTTAGGCCAAGTGTTTTACAATTATCAGTTAGCAAACTAGTTTGAAGATAAACAGAGCTCATCCTTTTTCAAATCCGTGTGAGAATACTATTCTATTTCCTCGCCTGACCAGGCTGATGAAAGCCAGAGAAAAAGCCAAAGAAAACACTGTTACCCACTGAGAGCATCCCCACTCATAAATTCAATCCCATAAATAGCTGCCGTCTTCCTCACTGTTTTGAGCCATCAAACGGGTCTGAAATTTTGAGTAGTAGAATGACAAAGAAGAAACAAAGCGAAAAGCAGAGACATAATGCAAGAAAACTCGTGGGTTGAATGAATGGAACGCAAGAACTTACTGGTTGAACCAGAATGACAATATTTACATACCTTCCTCGCCGAGAGGTGAAGCAAATGGAGAGGGGAAAAAGAGCAGCGCCATTAATAAAAAGAGCTTCAACTCGGTACTCTGCTTGCTCGCATAGAACACCATCCGCCGATCATCTTCCATTGCTACCCACCACGTAGAGAATGCAAACCAGGACCAGCAGGAGCGGAAAATGAAAATGCAATGAATAACAACGAGAAGATTACAGAGCTTGGGTTTGGTTTGCAGAGCAAGAGGGGGAGAGAGAGGAACAGAGTGCAGGCGTTTGGCGTGAACTGTAAGGAAAACACTGAAGCGAGTGTTATGAAGAGAGAGAGAGATGTAATAGCAGCACGGAATGTAGATAGAGAAAAGGCATAGTAAGAGCTTGAGAGAGAAAGGAATGGGAAACGGCGGTGAAGCGACGTTAGGGAGCGTGACTGAAGAAAACATAGGTAAGCAGCCGCCGTCAGTCGTACCTCACCGTTTCCCAAAGTGTGTGTAAAATTTTTGACAGCTATCGATTGGCAACCATTGCCCGCACCGACGCATCACGCGCCAATAATCATGCATAAACGAGGGAACGTAATTCAGGAAACGACTCCAGGAGGCAGAAACCCTGATAACGGTTAAAAAAACTGTGAGTACATCCACGCGCGGTGTTAAGGGTGCGGGTAATAAATGATAGAACTATGAAGGCAAAAATAAGAGTTTATTTGAGAGCTTTCAATAGAATGGAATACAGTTTGATAAAATTAAATGGGAAGATACAACTCAATTATTTTATTATTTAAATATTTACAAAATTATTAATGAAGTAGATTAATTTTTTTAAATGATCTTTGTATATTATTTTTTAATATATAATAAAAATAAAACTGTAATTAAATTAATAATAATAACAAATTATTTTAAATTTCTCATTTTAAAAGAATTTAAAAATTAAAATATAGAATGAATTAGGAAAAATTGAGAACTCATCTTAATTTAGTAATTTTATTAATAAAAAATACATTTATATAATAATTTGTATTTTTTATTTCATTCATCTTGCTATCTTTCTAACAGCTTCAAGTGAGTACCTTTTATTAGTTATTAAATGGAGCAGGGTGAGCGTTTAAACCATAAACCGCCTCTTAAACGGGACGGGACGGGCTAGTCTGTTAATTTGATGGGTTAAAAAATTTTAACCTGTCGTCTACCAACTCGCCAAAAAATCAAAGGAAAAAAGAAAAATTGGCGAGTTAGCGGATTGGCAGGTTGGCCCGCCCTGAGTGCATGGCGAGGCGAGTTACAAATTGGCAAACCCAACTCGCTATTTTAAACGAATTGGACGAGCCAACCCAACAGGTTTAACATATTTTAACAACTCTATCTTTTATAGCTCCTTCCAAATAAAGAGAGTACTATTTTTATAAGGGCAG
>JASKGM010000001.1:17582105-17595149 GCA_034509205.1 Ceratonia siliqua | reverse complement strand
TTTATGATATAAAAATTAATTTATTAATTTTAAAAAGTAAAAAAAATTTTAAAAAAAATCAAAAAAAATATAAAAAAAAATATATAAACTGCCCTACCGCCCACACAAGTGGGCGGTAGGGTAGTAACCAATTTTGTTTTTTTCCCCCGAAATAATATATAAGAAGCCGTTTGTATTGACGCAAATAACTTGAAGCTTGTGGACCTCAGGCATCAACTATTGCTTTTTGATTCTTCAGCTCAAGTTTCAGAGAAGATGATACCTATGGAGGTTATTTCGCTGCTCTTCTTCGCTTTTGGATTAGCTCTCTCAGGGTCCCAAGCTTCTACGCTAGAGCCTCACGCTGCCGAATCCTTCAATGTTAGCTATATCCAGGTACTGGTCCATCCCATAGAAAACTCTTTCGAGATTTTTCTCTTTTTAATTCTTTACTGCTGTTTTTATGAATATGAAGACTAAAGGGTTTTCTTTTTTCAAAATTTTTTTAATAATAAAGCTAAAGAACGTAGGGAGCTGTGCTTACACGGTGGTTATATCTACAAGTTGTTCGTCACCTACATATACAAGGGATCAGATCAGTATTGCTTTTCGGGATGCTTATGGCAACCAGGTTTGGTCTTTATCCATTTATTTGTTGCTTTTAATGGAAAATCATTTCAGATTTTATAAGAATTGGGGCGACTTAGTTGCCCCGAGAAGACTAGTGAAATCTTTTGTTTGTTTAATCGTTTCAAGATCGAATTTTGGGTGATATTTTCAGAATATATGGTTCATAGAGAAATTATAGAAACTGAAATTGAAGTCAGAATCATGGGTTTTTAATATTTTGTTGGAGTTCATCTAAGTTACACGCTGACTTTTCTTTCAATTTATTTTATTATTTGTTCTGTGTTTTTTTAATATTTTCTCGGGAGGAGGGGCGGGGGGTTGATTTTGGCATATTTGCAGAAGGAACTTAGAACTCCATTTATAAGTAATCTGTTTGTTTCGTCTTGAATTAATTCTATATGACGTTCTTGTCAGCTATTTAGGTTTGGTTTGTTAAAAGCTCGAATTTGGTCCGGCTGAATGAGCTTGAGCAATATATTAAGCCTGTTCGGTTATCTATAAGATCTCACACACACATACACACACATGTATGTGTAAGTGTATAAAAGTGTATAAGGTGTCTTGGCTGAATGACGAATTTCCATTGTAATATCGCTAAAACTCTGTAATTGATTGATGGCTTTAGAATCCATGTTGACAAATTGCATATAACAGGTCCAAAGTAAAATCTGAAAAGAACCTCATTTTGGATATGCATTTAATTAATTGAGGAAGCATAATTTTGAACCATTAGAACCATTGGAAGTTTCATTTCTTTTTTCTTTTTCACATATTAATGATCAGATATATGCACCAAGACTGGATGATCCATCTTCGAGGACATTTGAGCGGTGTTCTTCAGATACATTTCAGATAAATGGTCCATGTGCATATCAGATTTGCTCTGTGTACCTATATAGAACTGGACCAGATGGTTGGAAACCTGAAAGCGTGAAAATCTTTGGTTATAATACAAGGGCTGTTACGTTTAACTACAACACTTTCATCCCCCGAGATACGTGGTACGGGTTTAATTTTTGCAACACTGCTTCTTCTTCGCCCCAACCATCTACTTGGAAGTCGTCTATATATGTGATTTTAGGGTTTGTTCTTAGTTTTTGGTTGTAAATTTATGTACTTTACGTCTTCTATATCTCCTTTTCTCTGTAACTATGAAACTTAGTACTTAACTACTTATAGCAGTAGAAATAGAGACAGGAGACATGATATGCCCTTGGCCTAATTCAGTTGATTATGTGGCATGCTTATTTAAAATTTTGTCTGATTTAGTTCAATGCAATGTTTGAACAAGGACAAAAAGTTTAAAGTATATGTTGGAAGTTGCTGACCTGTGAGGCTGCAAAACTGATGGGAGTGAAATTGAAATGAATAACTTTTGAGAGGAACCAATAGTAGGAGTAAGAATTACTTAATTTTTGCTCTGCAGGAGAATAATAAGTTTTCTAAAGTTTAGCATTAAATAGTATCAAACTTAAAGCTGTGATTCAGTTTCATTCTTCTTAAATTTAATTTTTACCTAGCAACAATGTTCAAACTTCTCTTTTTCATTTAGCTTCCAAGTTTGTATGAAGCAAGTAAGGAGAGAAATCCAAACCACTATTTTTCCTTATTTCCTTTCCCGTTTTGCTTTTCAAGTCATGCTCCTTGAACATATTATGGTATTTACCAACAGGTCTAGCTAAATTTTGATCTATATAATTTTGTCATAGATTTCAGTTTCCCTCCAGTGCCATCAAATGCTAAAAGAAAGTAAAATAGTCTCTTTTTTGGGGAGGGGGTGGTTGGATTTGATGCCTGGTTGAAATTGCTGTTGTTGTAGAGTATCGATCTTCTTGAATTCTTTTAGTGTCATAATTTTATGCTTGATAAGTGATATTAGCTGTTGTCTGCAAGGTTTCATGCTCAGTAATAGATATATATTACGATCCTGCTTGTTAAGATGATGGTTCTTAGATGAATTTTATTCAACAATTGATTTGTTGTATGGCATGCATCACTGCATTGTCCAGATAGTTAAGAGTAATAACTTTCTCCAGAGGGTTCCAAAAAAATGGAGGGCACGATGTCTTTCTTACCTAGGGAAACTATGGAAGTAGATTATCAGCCTGCCTCTGTTATTCAGCTTGAATAGTCTGTTTTAGAAGCTTCAGAATTTATTCACTCTCTTGAATAGTCTGTAAGTAAACATGTAGGAGGCTAGCCTCATTGGTTTGGTGTCACTTGTCAGATATATCTGCAAATTCACAAATCCAAGTGTGATGAATGATGAACTCACTTTTGAAATTTCATTTGCTTTGTTTAGTTGTGGATGATTTTCTTTCAAAACTGGTACTCCCTATTTATTGAATTGCCTGGAAATGAAAAATGGAAAGAAAAGCTTCTGGCCATAATCAAAGCCGAAGTCCAAGTTCTTTGTGGGCTGAATACAATTGACCGCCAGCAATTGTGTCAAGGTAGGTGCTGTAGAGATGACAGTGGCAATGCCATAGCTTTAACATTTAAAAGAAAAAAAAATAGATTAAGTTGGATTTATTTTTAAAATTTTTATTTTAATTTGATTTCAGATCAATAAAAATGTCTGAGTCCAACAATAAAGTAAAACTTAAATTGTTAAAAATTTTCTTAATTTTTTTTCCAGCAAAACAGAGCTTTAGTATAAAAGTAGAATTATTTTTTTTTCCAGCAATCTTAACTTAAATTTTCACCATCATTTAGGGTTTGTTTGTTTGAGTTTATCAGAGAATGTCTTTTTTTTTTTCTCTTATAAGAGAAATGACTTATTTTTAAGGAGAAGTTGTTTTGTGTTTGGATGCAGTAATTGAGAAGAATTTTTAAAGAAATGTGGACAATTTTTAAGATGAAATTTTTTCTCTCTTCTTATTTTTCTCCTTATCAGGAGCAGTTATAGGGGCTGTTTGTTTGGGCTTATCAGAGAAGGAGTTTTCTGCTTCTCCTGTAGGAAGAATGACTTTTTTTAAGAAGAAATTGTTTTATGTTTGGATGCAATAATTTAGAAGGGTTTTTGAAATAAGATAAACAATTTTAGAAATGAAGGTTTCTCTCTCTTCTTATTTTTCTCCTTATCATCAAAAGTTAAAAATTTTAACTTCTCTTATAACGAGGTTTTCTTCATTTTTATTAATTTATCCATTTTCTATAAGCCCAAACAAACAGGTATATTTTTATCCGAATGACTTATTTTTTGAAAATAAGTAATTTATGCTCAAAATAAGCTTAAACAAACAGGCTAATAATTTTTAACTTCTTCTTATAGGAAGTTTTCTTTATTTTTATTAACTTATCATTTTTTTATCAGTTTAAATAAACAAGTATATTTTTATCAACAAGGTTTTAAATTAACATATTAAGTTTTATTATTTTTTTGTCAAAATAAAAAATTTTTATTGATCAAATATTTTTTCTCCTAAAAAGAAAAGTGACATGACATACTAATTGCAAGTATCCAAGAATAATGAATTAACCACATGTTCACCTAATTAATCACTATTTATTCCATAAAGGGCTTTTTTTCCTTTTGGCTTTATTCTGCCATGGCCTAAAAAGAGAAATGCTCATTTCACGTAAGGGTTTGCTATACTTTTTTTTATTTTTGTTGTAATTTTTATTTTAAGAAATGAATTTAAACAAAATTTGAAAAAATAAAAAAATAAAAATGTATTTTTTGTTTTTTGATTTGTTTTTAAATATTTATGTTATGAATTTTTTTTATTTTTTATATTCTTTTAAATTATTTTTTAAAATAAAATAATAATAAAATACTACTCTAAAATATAATTGCTCTTAGACTAGTATAACAAGTGTTAACATATTTCACAAAATTAAAAAAAAAATTTGTCAATTAATATGTAAGAAAAATGGGATAATTATAATGATTGGTTAATTTTTTTTTGTAAATTTTGTAAAATATATTTTAGTAAAAAAAAATTCCTCGTCCAAAAGTTTTTCAAGATTTTAGAATTTTCCCAAAATGTCTGAGAACTGAAATGATGTTATTCGAGCATCTAGATGACACCATACAAAATAAAAATCAAATGTTGAAACTACTTATTTGTTTCACTATTAAGAAATTACAGCAAATGCATGCTCCTTATAATTTTGCTTCATCATAAATTGTAGGAATGATTATAGTCTTGTCTTTGCTTTATTATTCGATTTTTATTAAAATAAATATATATCAAAAACTTAAATTTTGTTTGAGAATACAGTTACTTTTGCTTTTGTGCTTTTTAATAATGTTATAAATTTGTATTTGAAATTAATTAATATATTTTTAAATTCAAAAATATTTATTTAATCTTAATGTATATTTTTATAATTTTACATTCAAAATTATTATTTTTAAATATTTACTGAACAATATTATTAATCAAGATCCATGGGATGCAGCAATTATTTAATAATTAATATTACAGCACTTCATAACTCAAAATTTCAAACATTTGCGTTGTTTAAGAACAATAATAAATTAAAGTATTATGTAATTTTATTTTTACATAAAATCATATTTATAAATCAAACTAAACTAAATTTTATGTTGAAAAAATTGAACGAAGTTAACAAATATGCTACATAAATATGCGTCTCTTAAGCACATATTCATACAAATATTAAATAATTTAAAATATTAGTGTTTACTAATTTAAAATTAAATTTATAAAACGATTTAAATTTATATTATTTAATAATCTATACTTAACACTTCAATCTTTATACAATTTGTTTTTGAATGGTTTCATATTCATAAATAAATAGAGTCCAAAATTGACAAAAAATATCTAACGGGTAACATCCAAATGAAAATAGGGTTTCAGAATCCAACGGTTCATAATGTGTCCACCGACTATCATAAAACCGAAAACCTCGACGCTGTGCTTCTCTAGTTCTCCTGCTTCATTCTCTGCGACTCATTGCCTTTGAAGCAGGAGAATTGAATTCGCCGCCTCTCTCGAGCGTCTACCCTCCAATTAGAAACCCTAAGTTACACTTTTTTCCCTCTGCCCACGACGCCATGCCTTCTCTATCTCTATCTGAGAGCTCCAAAGATAAGAAGGAGAAGAAGATGAAGAACCTGTCTCTAATTGAAGCTTCAGAACTCGAAGCATCAACTGGCAAGAAGAGCAAGAAAAGTTCCAAGCTTTCAAGCAGTGTGAAGGCGTCTGATTCTGGCCAAGATGGGTTTTCGGACAAGAAGGCGAAGAAGAAGGAGAGTAAGAAGCGTAAATCTTCAGATATTGATGGCGATGAAGAGAAAAGCGAGACTAGTTCGGAGTTGGTTGAGCCTGAAAGTTCGAAAGCGAAGAGTGAGGAGAAGAGGAAGAATAAAAAGCCGAAGTTGGAGGAACCAGACATGGGAGAGGAAGAGGTTGAGAAGGAGGATCCCAATGCAATTTCGAACTTTAGGATATCCGTGCCGCTGAAGGCCAAGTTGAAGGAGAAGGGGATTGAATCGCTATTTCCCATTCAGGCCATGACTTTTGATACCATTCTTGATGGGTCTGATTTGGTTGGTCGGGCTCGCACTGGTCAGGTGTGTTCTTTCTGTCTTTTATGTATCAATGCGTCTTGATACATGCTTATGTTATATCCCTTAAAAGTATGTGTATTTGTGTGCTGAGAGGTGGACAATTACAAAGACTAGGTGTAGAATTCTATTAGGTTAATAAAAAAATTGAAATTATGGTGGTACCTACTGCCTATCTAGTTTCGAGCTCTTTAGTCAGATTGCAGCCTGTTAGCACCGAAACAGGAACACATGCAACGTACTTAAGAGATGCCCAATAGAGTTATGGCCCATAACTATGCTGTATGTGCAACCTTTGGGGGTGTTTCCCAAACTCCAAAAACTGGATAAATAGAGTCAGGGTTAAGATGTTATGTGTTTTAATCACTCCAATCAGGAAAATTCAGTTATATAATCACTTTTTAAGTCAAAACTAGTTCTAAAAAAAAACTACAGAAAGTTGGTTTTAATCTAATAAGTTTTTATTTAAATCAAAGGTCTCCTTAATTTTCTTCCCCTCTTGTTTGTTTTCTCTTTATTTGAAATTTCAATAAAGATTCACTAAGATTTGCCAAACGATTGTTGACATTAAACTAGTTCAAAACCAAATATTTGACAAAGTATAATTTAAAACTAATTCAGAGTTATTTAGATTTATGAAACTTGTTTTAACTTAACCTGTGAACCAATTTTTGAGTTTGCCCAGTACCCTTAATTTTGTGTGGCCTACGGAATTGTACTTGACTGTGCATGGCAAGAAGTCTGAGTTGGAAGAAATCTGATAACGATTAACAACTGCTTAGTCCTTTGGGTTTTGGTTTTATAGTTGCTGCCTCCGGTAGTAACCAGAAGTCAAAGGAAGCCATTCTCTCTTGATTGGTCTAACACCTTTTCTAGTTTATCTCAATTGTCTACTTTTGGATAAATGCAGGGTAAAACTCTGGCATTTGTGTTGCCCATATTAGAGTCTTTAACAAATGGTCCAGCAAAAGCATCAAGAAAGACTGGGTATGGGAGGTCTCCAAGCGTTCTCGTGCTCCTACCTACTAGGGAATTGGCCTCTCAGGTACAATATGCATGAGCTGGTTGTAGGATATTTTCATCTGTGATTGCATTATGGATATTGCTCTTCTCCTTTGTGTATGTTATATTGTGGAATATGTGTTGCATTAGGTGTATGCTGATTTTGAAGTTTATGGTGGGGCACTGGGTTTGATTTCTTGCTGTTTATATGGTGGATCTCCATATCAAGCTCAAGAAATTAAGCTCAAGAGAGGTGTTGATATTGTCATAGGAACACCAGGCCGCATAAAGGTAATTACTGTAGTACTACTGCTCATTCATTATATATTTCTGCTTTGTTATTCCTTAATATGATTATTAATTATGGCTGAGGTAGAAGCTTTAGTTTGTCTAAGCAAGACATTATCCTTGATTGATATGTGTATATCCATGTAGGATCATATAGAAAGGGAAAATATTGACTTGACTCAAGTAAGGTTCCGTGTCCTTGATGAGGCAGATGAGATGCTGAGGATGGGTTTTGTTGAAGATGTTGAACTCATTCTAGGTATGTGGTTCTTTTCTCTTAAGGCATATAGTGCTGCTATATTTCAATTTAAGTATAAATTATGCATATTTGATGGAATATACTATGGCTAGTTCTAACTTTCTCATTTGTTGATATTGTTTTCTTCAAATCTTGTTAAATTGTTGCCAAAACAATTTACGATGCTACCATCTTGTGGCAAACATACGTACTTGATAGGGCTTTAATTCTATCTCTCTATTTTTTCAAACTGTTGAATTGAAATGTTGGCAGTGATCTGTATTCTGCTTTAGGTTATCTCCTCTATTATTGGCCACACATTTAGATTCTTTGCATTTGAGCTTATTCAAGATTTTATGTTTTCAGTTGGTGGGATGATAAGATATTTTTGGTACTTTACTGTTGTGTTTTTTTCAGGTAAGGTAGCGGATGTTAGTAAAGTTCAGACACTTCTTTTCAGTGCTACTTTGCCAGACTGGGTTAAGCATGTATGCATCTATATGATAATTTCTTGTCACAAATTTTTCTTGTTACAAAATATTTGTTTGTAATGATCAGATACTACATTTATGATCTTTAACCTAATCTGAAATATTTGATTTTGTCACCAGATTTCCGCAAAGTTTCTGAAAGCAGATAAGAAAACAGCTGACCTTGTTGGGAATGAGAAAATGAAGGCTAGCGCCAGTGTTAGGCATATTGTTCTTCCATGTACAAGTTCGGCCAGGTCCCAGCTTATCCCAGACATTATTCGCTGCTATAGCAGGTGAGTTTCTATTATTTGGTTTTGATTTGTACTTCACATTATGATATCATTGTAGAATCCATTGAATTTTGATCTTTGTTGTTTGAAATGTGGTTCTTTTTCAGTGGAGGACGGACAATTATATTCACTGAGAGAAAGGAATCTGCTTCTGAGCTTGCAGGGTTGTTGCCTGGGGCCCGAGCTCTGCATGGTGACATACAACAAGGACAACGTGAGGTGAGACCTTGTATGAAAATTTATGATTATTTTTTCTATGGAAATTTTCATTATACACGTGTTGTAAGGGTGACAAGTCTCATAACTTCAATATCCTTATGATAGATATGTTTGCCTTTTTACACTTTTTTTATAGTATGGACCACTTTCCCCCTTAAAACTGTGTTGATAGATATGTTTGCCTTTTTACACTTTTTATATAGTATGGACCACTCTTTCCCACCTTAAAACTGTGTTATGCCACCTGCAGGTTACATTGTCTGGTTTTAGGTCTGGGAAATTCATGACATTAGTGGCCACAAATGTGGCAGCTAGGGGATTGGATATTAATGATGTTCAATTAATTATCCAGGTACTTTTGATACTTTTACTTGTATGATATTGAATCATTATTACATGCTTCCTGATCTGTATGGTAATATATGTATTTGATTTAGTGTGAACCTCCACGAGATGTAGAAGCATACATCCATCGTTCTGGCCGTACAGGAAGAGCAGGTATCTATGGAATTCTGCTACTGATTTAAACTGACAGTATTGGTTTATCAACTTTTGATAATACTGGGGTTGAATTTTCAGGTAATACTGGAGTTGCTGTTATGCTTTATGATCCAAGAAGGTCAAATATATCTAAAATAGCAAGAGAATCGGGTGTGAAATTTGAACACATATCAGCTCCCAAGCCTGCTGATATTGCCAAAGCTGTTGGTGGGGATGCTGCTGAAATGATAACCCAAGTGTCTGATAGGTATGCTGCTTCTTATATGCTAATTGTGTTTAATGATGTTTTTGTTGCTAACATATATATCATAAATGCAGTGTGATTCCTGCATTCAAGTCTGCCGCTGAGGAGCTTTTGAACAACTCTGGTTTATCAGCTGTTGAATTACTTGCAAAAGCTCTTGCCAAGGCTGTTGTGAGTCCACTAATCTTCAACATTGTTCCAATTTATCTTTTCCTCGCAAATTATAATTTATTGTTATTATATTTATTTTGTCAAATCCTTAATTTTCAATATCCTTCTCTGAGCTGGAAAAAATTTGGTTGTGTAATGTGCAGGGTTATACTGAGATAAAGAAAAGATCACTTCTCACTTCTATGGAGAACTATGTCACATTACTTCTTGAGATTGGAAGACCCATCTTCACCCCAAGGTGAGAACATCACAATAAAACATGTTTTAGATTATGAAACTTGCAAATTACTTTAAATAGGTTTCTAGGAACCTAAGAATCCAGTCTTTTTCCCCCCAGAAGGTTTAGTTAGTTGTTTGCATAGGTGCTGAAAAATATGTTGAGGCATGTGGACAATTGTGTTATCTGCACCTTAGCATTAATCAGAAGTGATTAGTACAATGGATGGTGGAATATGTTTGGAAATTGGAATGCATTGCCCATTCCATCAAGAACTTGTCTTTATTTTCTTGGTGCTTCATCGTGTACACTTTCAAAACATGTTTCAAAAACCCATCTTTATAATTTGGACAATGGTTCATTGTTCTGATGGAAAAAGATATTTGAAGTGCTTGAGGTGTTTTCAAGTCTTTAGTTTATCATCGTAAGGCATTTGGCAGGGTCAACTTTATTTATTGGTTTTCACATTCTAACATTGAAATTTGTAGTTATTGTTTATTTTGAGGATGACAGCAAGTATTTACCTTGAAAATTTTTAATTTTAAAGCCATTCAAATAAAATGCAGCTCTGGATTTATCGGTAATTTATAGTTAAGCGTTTTTTTGTGTGGTCATATATATAGTTATGCATGCAATGCACATGACAAACAATAATGGATAGACTGATGATTGGCATAATTAGTTCTTCGTTAGTTATCAAGATAGACAGTTACTACATTCAAGTATCGTGTGTGAAATTCTCTGTCCTGTTTGGTCTTGCTCGACTTATGCTCTCATGGGGTGTTTTCAGTTTTGCATATGGAGTCCTGAGGAGATTCTTGCCTGAGGAGAAAGTTGAGGCAGTGGAGGGTCTTACTCTCACTGCTGATGGGAATGGTGTTGTTTTTGATGTTGCTGCCAAAGATTTAGATACATTCCTTGCTGGTAAAATTCGACTTAACTCTTGACTTGGGATTTTGAGCATTAAGAAAAAAAATTTCCTTCTGCAATGTGATTAAAGATGGTTTAATCCAGCTTGATATTTGTTATATAGCATCGCATGCTATGTAGTCAACTTCTGTAGCTAACCATGAAGATAGTTGTTATAACATTGCAAGAACTTAGTTTTTCAATCTTCAACTAACACTGGTGACTATGCGCAAAGTAGCTTTGTACAGGTTCTACATTTAGCTTTTATCTTGGTCATGTTTTTTCATTTTATGATCTTTATCCTTCAGGTCAGGAAAATGCTGCTAATGTAAGCCTAGAGGTATTACAAGCGTTGCCGCCCTTGCAAGAAAGAGACCAATCAAGAGGGGGCAGATTTGGTGGTGGTCGTGGAGGGTTTAATAAAAACGGTGGCAGTGGGAACAGATTTGGTGGAAGAGGAGGTGGCAGGAATGGTGGATTTTCGAATCAGAGGTTTTCCGGTGGTTTTAGAGGTGGAAGGGGTCGCGGGGGAATGAGATGATTGTGAAGGGACAAGTAGCTGAGTGTTCCCTTTATTCTATGCGGAAGGGGACTAAAATAGGGTGCCTTATGGAGAATTCAAATCTCCATTTTTTGATCTCCAACATCCTTTATTTCTCTTTTTATTATTATTTATTTTTCTTGTTCTTTTAACCCTTACAGTTTGTCAGTTTTGTTCAGTTTTGCACTTTTTTTTTCTTTTTTTTTTCTCTCATTTTACGGTAGAAAGTGAGATTAGATTTATGTATGTATGACTGAACAGGTTAAGGGTGAAAGGAAACAGAGTTCCTACTGTCTTTTTCACAACTTATTTGACATTTCTGGTTTTGGACGAAATACACTGTGTCCAAAGATTGAAATATTAGGCCCATAGAAATATTACTTAAAATTAGAGGGCATAACATGGAGAAAAAAAGGGCCTTATTTGTTCAGTTGCATTTTTTTCCCTTGCTCTTTCAATTCAATTCATTCTACAGAGTCGCGCAATAAAAATAATTAAACTAAGGACCAAAAAATTATTATAAAATTGTGAAGGTTAGTAATTTTATATTATTAATTGGACTTATTTTTTCACGCTGCCTCTTGCTTAGAATGTTATTATCGCTTTTGTTTAGAATTTTATTATATCTTTTGTTTAGGTTCAATTACTTATTTACTCGAGTATAATTTTGTTAATTTACGCATAGCTTGTTTCTTATTTTTTTTGAAGTTTATTGAAATGAGTGAAAATGAGCTTATATAATTTTAATATAATATAACTGATTTAATAAAATAAGTGAATTTATACTAAAAAAGATAAGTGAGATTCTGAGTGAGATTAGCACCATATTAAAAATTAAATTAAAAATATAAATATTATAGAATATATTTTTAAATTCCAAGTGGGGTCACTTGATCCCATTTCATATATGCTACATTGCTATTGGAGGGTAGGCTTTTGCATGGAGTTCCGGTGCTGTTGGGTTTCCAACTACACCGGGTGCATTGGAGTAGATCAGGTCGTCCAACAAAAGTCAAAAGTTGGACGATCATGATCTTCTTTAAGAAAAATACCTTGTAATGCGTGCAACAAAAAAAAAGAGAGATTGAATCGTGATTGTTAAACGCGGACTAGATAGTTACGATTTGACTAAAACCCAAATCTTAAGTTTTTGGTCTTGTTGAAAAGGTAAAAGATTGTTAACTTGTACAACATAATAAGTATGTTAGCATTTCTTGTGAGTATGTAGGCCGGTTTGGAAACTACTTTTTTTTTATAAGAAGTTTAAAATAGTGCTTTTATCAAAGAGTGAGGTTTGGTAATTTTTTTTTAAAGTGGTTTTTTTTTAAGTTAAAAATCAGCTATTTTGAAAAGCAAGTTTTTTCTACTTATGGCTAAAAGCCATTTCAAATGGAAGAGAGATAAATTGTTACCGACAACATTATCCCTATACTATTAACATATTTCCATTCATGCTATCCAATGTATAATTTTCTCTATTTTTTTATATATATAAAAGATAAAATTAAGAATTCTTAATAATATATTTTATTTTAAATTTAATATTAAAAATTTTTTAAAATTTGTGATAAAGTATATTTTTATCCAAATATAATATAAAAAATATTTTTACGTACCATTTTCAATAATTTTACTTGTACAAAAGTACTTTTATATTTTAACATCCAAACGCAATAAGTATGTTTTTTTTTCAATAAAATCACTTCTACATAACTATATTCAAATACAAAATATATAATTTTTTTTAAACTAACACTTCTATTTGAAGCACCCGTTAAAAAATACAAGTCCATCTAAATA
>JASKGM010000001.1:17535025-17575980 GCA_034509205.1 Ceratonia siliqua | reverse complement strand
TCTAATTATATATATCTATTTTATTATTATCATGTTAGAATCTTTTATAATTAAAAAAATTATTATTTAAACTTATTTGAAACATTTCTTAAAAACTCATCCGTTTCCACGAAATTTTCAAAATGTTTCAAAACGTTTCCGTTTTCTGAATAGTCGAAACGGTACCTCAAAACAAAATTTAATACATTACTTAGAACCACATTATTTACGTAAAGTTGCAAAATAGGCTTTTGAAACACTTTTTTATGAGAGTGAATTTAAATCTAAATGAAGAGGTAGTTGAATGGGCTTTTAGAACCCAACTAGGAAAATTAAAATTTTTTGTCAAACCTTATAACAACATGGGCTACCAAATTCACAATACAAATTTTAAAGCAAGCTCACTAAAACCCAAAATCCATTATGAATAATTGTTTTAGCCTTTTGGACATAATTGAATTCATTTTTGAAAGGCTTATTGGGGGGTTTCATCTTGAAAAATCATTTTTGTTCAAAGGTACTTGGAACGTAGAGATTAGGAAAATAATTTTATTTTATTTTTGTATTTTTTTAGTTTCTTGAAAGAAAGACAAAGTGTATTAGACACCTTTTATTATATTATCAGGGACTAAACAACAAATAAAAAAGCAACAATAAATAAATTAAAAAATGTAATAAAATTTAAAAAAATGGCTAATGCCTTACAGGAAAAGCATAAAAAAGTATAAATAAATAAATAAAATTACATACCCATAATGATATTTATGAATATAAAGAAGAGATAAGCCTAAACCGAACGAACATTAAATTCCAAAGCAACACGCAACCAAAACCACAACAAAGCAAGCAAAAGTCAAAGGGGGCGTTTTAATGTATTAGATTGACTACTTGAATCATTTTAATAAAGAAGAGGCATAGTCCTGAATTTTTTTTTAAACTAGAACCCCTGTTACAAACATATTTTCATTTCTTTCTTTATTTTTCTTTTTTTAGGCGAGGAGATGGATTTGAACACCAAAAAGAAGCATCAATTTTTTTTTTAACTAAATCAAATTTACATCACCAGAAACACTTTACATTTTGAAAGAGACAAAGCTGGGCTTTAAACATAAAGAAGACCTAAGATGCCCTTAACATGAACAAAATCAACTTTTAAACATAATATAGCATCAGATTTTTTCTATACCCCCTTTTCAAGAAACAAAGTCGATCTTTAAACATAAAGAAGGCCCAAGATGCCCTTAACATGAACAAAATAAGCTTTTAAGCATTAATACAGCATCATATTTTTATATCCCTTTTCAAGAAACAAAGTCACAACATATATATTTTTAATATTTACATATTCAGATGCAGAGAAGAAGACATCACTTATTCTCCAAGTGAAATCAAACCATATATGGGAAAAATAGAAAACATCACATATTCCCTCAGTGAAAAAAATTCAGACTTGAACGAAAACTAACATTAAATTTTTGAAATGAAAACAGATCAAATTCAAACATGAAACAGGAACCAATCTAATCACCTAATGAACCACTTTGCTTGAGGGTTCCTCCAAAATATATATATATATATATATATATATATATATCTTATGAGAGGGGTGATTTATTATGAGAGGTGAGAGGAGTAATTAATGACCGTTGGATCAAAAATCAATAGTTTAGATTATTCATTAAAAGTCACGTGTCTCGCATGTGACCACTCATTAAAAATATATGTGCCACTTACGTGACTTTTAATGAGCAATCTGAACCATTGATTTTTGATCCAATGGTCATATATATAGGGGATGTATCTTATGAGAGGGGTGGTTTATTATGAGAGGTGAGAGGAGTAATTAATGACCGTTGGATCAAAAATCAATAGTTCAGATTGCTCTTAAAAGTCACGTGAGTAGCACATGCATTTTTAATGAGTGTGTCACATGCGAGGCACGTGACTTTTATGAATAATCTGAACCATTGATTTTTGATCTAACGGTCATTAATTGCTCATTTCACCTCTCATGATAAACCACTCCTCTCATAAGATATATCCCCTATATATATATATATATATATATATATATATATATAAAATTAAAGGTTGAACTTCGCTACCATGTGATCTATCACATCCCAAATTTGGATAGTTCAAAACATAATATAGAATGTTCATCTTTCTTCAACATCATTAATTGTTTTAATCGTTGGATTTAATTATATGAATATTGAGTTAATTATGACCAAGATAAACTATAAAGATCGGACTTAGAGTTAATAGGAGAAAGCTTTTATTGGAAACTCATAACTTTCTCATTCCAAATACAATTTCAATAATGAAGTGTTATTAGAAAACTCATGAAACCCTCTTATCATTTGAGCCCAATTGACATTCTCAAGTCTTGAGATTTTGGCTCAACTTTTTATCCATCATAAACTTGATTTACAAGACAATAATTTGAGAGAAACTTTGTAGTCTATTTCTTAAATTGGAAATTAATATATTAACGTGCGTACCCACTTATAGTATAGTAGATAATAAACACATCAAAATATTTTAAATTAATAAAATACAGCTTTTGATCTTTTGTTTGATAAATTAATTATTTAAGCAATAAAAATGAAAATTTAGTTTCTCATAGAAAATTATCTAACTATAAAAGTATGACATAACACTGATATTTATTTATTTATTTATTTATTTATAAACAGATATTAATATATATATAATTATTTATTAATAAACAAATATTAAAGAAACCTTAAAATATTATTATATATTTGTTTTAGTTCTGATGCATAATTTCTCAGATGAATATGATTTTTTATTCAACATTTTATTTACGTCTTTTTTTATTCATCAGATTCTTTTTATCAATCACAGTGTAATATGAATGGATTTTAACGTTTATAACAGCAAACTTGCATCATGTGTTTCTTTTTATATCAATAATTTCATGTTTGATAAGAGAAAAGTAAATTAATATTCTGGTTCTCTAAAAATATATTCTTAAATTTTCAATTTGGTCTTCTATTGATTTTTTTTTCAATTTGATCATCAAATATATATTTTTGTCTTTAAAAATTCAATTGAAAGAAAAAATCATAATCAAAAAGATTTTTTGAATATGAAAGTTCACATTGAGTAACAAATCAACAAGTTAAGAATCTTTAGAGTAGTAAATGCCGGTTCGGATGTTCTTACAAAAAATAACTTTTATGAAAGAAAAAATTTGTTCTAAAAAGGAATATATTTTAACATAATGAGAAGTTATTTTGCATTTAAATGCAATAAATAAGAATGATTTTTGAATAAGAAAAGATATTCGACTGTAAAATTATAAAATAATTTTTTGTTAATAAAATTATTGAAAACGGGATACATAAGAAATTTTAAATTAATAATTTTTAATAGGTCAAAATTTTATTTTTATTTTAAAATAATAAAATGAATATATACATTATTAAAAATGATAATTTGTAAAATAAAATCATCATTTTAAAATAAAAATTTTGTAAAAATAATCAATCAAAAGCAAAGGAATCAAATAAATAATATAACTGTATTAAAAAAATATTTGATTAAAAAAGTATGATGAGAAGCAAAATGAACTTTAACTGGATGAGCAACGAGGGTAAGGATCAAAATGGAAGAACAAAATAATATCTCTTTTTCTTACAATGAGAAGTTACATTTTTTATATTCTGAAAAAAATCTTATCTCAACAAATTTCTCATTCTAAACAAAATGAGAAACGAATACCTATCTAAATAAAAAAATACATTCTCTCTTGACAGAAATATAATCGAACAGGACCTAAATATGGAGCAGACCAAAACAACATAGCTAAAAGGTGACATTATCAGCATTACCACCAGGACACTAGGGCTAAGAGTTTCACAGGTAACAATGTCACTCTTGGGTCTCAGTTAACATCAATTAAATTTCTAGAATATGAAGTTTACTCATTCAACTGGTGCTGCGGGTAAAACAAAAGTGCATAAAGAATGCACTGATAAAGCATGTAAGCAGTAAAATGGAATGGCAGTGAATTGTCATCCAAGATGTTTCATGACTCAGAACAGCGTCTTGATATTGTCCACATAGAAAACTTGGATTGATTAACAGGACATATTAACCCTGATCACATATCATGTTTTAGGTTTCAAGTTTATATAAAAATTAATCCAACTTCATATTCAAAAGATTTGCAGAATTCAAAGCATCTACACATCTGAATGAAGCAATATTCACTTGAGAATTAAAAGACAAGGAAAAACTGTGTAAGTTCAGATCTGTGTTTGGAGTGGAAGAGGTGAAAATGAACAAATATAAGATGAACTAACTTCACAGACACCAATCCCATACATGCACCTGCCTAGATAGACTGTAAATCTTACAAATTAAGAGAAATAACTATTTTATATGCAGCATCTTCTTCAGATAATAACATTCAGTTTGAGATGTAGATTACTAAAAACATGAAGATTTGTATGAAAAGGGGAAGGGGGTAAAAGGCAAGCATCATGCTCTAGCAGAAGCAAACAAAAACAAACTAGACAAAGCTAAGAGAGTAGAATACGTGCATCAGTTGCTGAATTCTGCATGAAGTACTTTCCATCATACCAAACAAGCAGCGTTCTAGAATAAGGGATAGCGATGAAGCATGTTCACTGAGAATGACTTTAACATCATCATGACTCTTCCAACTCATTTCCTTTTAAGCTATAATACACGTACAAAGCAAAATAATAAATTATTCTCCAGAATTCCTTCCCTTCCTTAAATTGTTAAATCAAACACAGATGTTTAGCCCAGGAATTAACAGAGGGGAATATGTGAACACATACAGCAAAAGAGAAGCTCAGTATTCAAACAAGTTATCACTGAATTAGAATTAGGGAATAATTATCTCCCCAGTTCTTGCATAATGATGGTGAACCCATTAAATCCTGGTATTGCAGATGGTTCATGCTCATAAGGCATGAAAATAAAAAAAACCCCCCAAAGTGAGGCATGAGGATCGCCTTCTTAAAAAGATTTGTGCCTGTGCACCCATGGGATTAAATGAACTCTTAGAAAGGAGATTACCAAACAGTAGCTTGTGCATTTATTGTTATCAACATTTCAAATTCCAATGTTTAGTTACAAAGGGTATGAATAACTTTGCTTTTCTGCTTAGACTGAAAACTATATAAATGTTGATTTCACTCTTTGGTGTAAGGAATATAGTTAAGAATTTCTGAGAAAATTAATCTATGCAGGGCCTAGTTAATTTACAAAAGCTGCACGGATGACCACAGTCCACAGGTAACTTCCTCAGTAATAGAAGGTGGGCTGCTACTAAATTTCCAAAAGTAATATGATGGGAACTACAAAGACGACCTCGCCACTAAAGCATGGGTCATCATTTTCAAAAGATAAACATGATTGAAGGCATAAAAGTCAGTGTGAAACTAAATAAGAAGTGGGTCAGTGTTTTGATGTTGTCCTTTTGCTTAAGAATACACATATCAATCTCCTATTGGTAGGCCATCACAGTATCAGAAACAAGGATAAGTGAAAGAAATAGGAACAAAATGGGACGAAGTTGAGAGACAGAGAGTGAACAAAATGGAACAATTATCTATTCATTGGTAAACTACAACTAACAGTATTTTAAAATTCATAAAAATGGGTGTTTAATACTCCAGAGACTCACCGGCCCTTTTTCCGAGACTTAAATGGGAAGCGAGATGGGGGAGACGATGAATACTCATACGGTAATTGGGGTGGCTCCAACTCCCCACTGAGCATTCCCACAACCTCTTTCATTGAAGGACGACGAGCAGGTGACTTGAGCAAACAAAGCAGAGCAACCCTGATGCAGAGAAGAGCCTGCTCTTTATCCAATGACTTAATAGAATGATCAACCAATTCAAGAAGCTTCCCTTTGCGAGCACAATGGCGTGCCCAAGACAAAAGATTTGCTCGATGAAGCTCTGACAACGGTGAATCAGTCACCTGAAGTGGGCGTCTTCCGGCGATGATAACAAGCAATAGAACCCCAAAACCATATACGTCACACTTCTCTGTTACATCTCCGCCATAACCATACTCAGGAGCAACATAACAAACCGTTCCCCTAACACTTGGAGTACTACTGATTCCACCACTCTTGGGAATTTCTCCGCTAGCAGAGTCGTGGCTATTCCTGCGAGCTCTCCATAGCTCGCCGCTAAGCCCATCTAACCACCAATCAACACTACCACGACTATTCCTACTCCGGCTTTTGCTCTTCTTTCTCTCACCATAAAAAGCATCATCTTTTACCCACCAATCATCCTCATTGTCCTCACTGTTTACTCCCTTTCTCTGCTGCTGTTTTTTCTTCTTTTTCTTCTTTTTCTTCTTTGAAAGCTCTTCACAGTACTCCTCTTTCCACCATTCCAATTGCTTCCTGCTCTTCTTTTTATCTTGCTTGCCCATTGTTGCTCCGCTACTTGACGTAGCCCCTATCCATTCGCTTTTTTGTTTTTCCTTAATTATCCCCTTTCCTATCCAATCCATCACATAATCCTTCACTTTCTTATTTTCAGTCACTTGGACTTCTGCCTCATTATCTTGCTTCCACCACCAATCCTTCATTGAATTGCTCTTTAACCCTTTACCATTCTTCTTAGCCTTATCGAAATTTACCTCCGAAGGCGATGCCACTGCCGCCAAACCTGTCTCTGGCGAGGCCGAAGCCGCCTCAATTGCCTCCGGCGATGTCTCTGATATAGGTACCCTGACAAAACCTTCCGGTGATTGCTCACCTATGCTACCCTCTTCAAAACAAGTATTCACACTCTCTGTTTCCTCAACCAGTGATCCACAATCGTCAATTCCAACCCCACCATTACTCTCCAACTCTTCCTTTCTCTTGCTATCCTCCAACTCCAATTCACCATTCGCCTTTCCCATACCATCAACACCAAAAATTTCGACTTCATAGTGGGATTCCAATTTCAACCGGGCAAGTCCATAATCCCCAATTTTGGCCGAGAAAAAACGATCCAATAGAATATTACTTGGCTTGATATCGCCGTGAATTACAGGTGGGTCGCAAGAGTGAAGGTAATGGATTCCCTTGGCTATGTCAATGATAATGGCGAAACGCTTCTTCCAATCCATCAGCTCAGGGAACTTACGGTGCAAGAGTGCGTCCTGAAGATTCCCATTGTGCATCAATTCGTAGACGAGCAAGAATCTGCGGCGCTTTCTGTCAGAGAAGAAGCCGATGGCAGGGACAACGTGATGGGAATGAAGCCTGGAAGCGAAGAAGAGCTCGTTGTGAAACTCGCGCTCGCCTTGAAGAGAGGCAGAGTCCATGAGCTTGACGGCGATGGGTTTTTGAGTTGAAGGCAGAGTGCCAGAGAAGACAGGGCCAAAACCACCATGGCCGAGACGGGTAGAGAAGGAGTTGGTAGCACGGCGGAGAAGGGAGTACGATAAACGATAAGGAGGCTTGGACTCCGAATCAGAAGAAGGGGTGGTGCGTTTCCTGGCATGCCTGCGAAAACAGAAAAGAGCGAGGAGGAAGAGTGAACAAGCAGAGGCAGTGGAAGCGATAAGAGGAAGCAAAAGGTGGTGACTTGGATAGTGTTTGTGGTGGTGGTGGGCTTGATTGCGAGTTGGAGTAGGTGGGTATGGGCCAACGACAACCGTAGACGGTGGCGACGTGGAGAGTTGCCGCGATGGCATGGCAAGATGATTAAAGGTATGAGAAGCGAATTTTAATGGAATTGAGATTCAAGAATATGGTTTCTTCATGGGAATTAGAGTAGATATAGAGAAGTTGAGACTGATAAAAAAGGCGTTTGAAAATCTGCAAGAAGTAGCAGAGAAGAATTCAGAGGAGGGAAGCCCTATAACTGCTTCTTTCTTGGTGGGATTGGAATGGAAGAATATGACAAGTGCTCTGTTTCCTTCCTGACTCTGTTTCGTTTCTACAAGTTACTCATGAGATGACCATGTTTATGTGGTTGTGGCCCTTTTTGAGTTGTAATGATTCTTTACTTTGAATATCTACGTTATGACAAAAAAATCATTGCCTAAATTTCATAATATATGCTTTATATATTCATAAAGTTTTATTGGCACTTTTCTTTTATTGTAACAAGCAGACGAAAAGATATATTATTGCAACTCATATTTACTATATTAGTCATGCCTGAAATATTTTAAAGATTCGATTTTATTTATTATTTAATTATTTGAGATGTTAAAAAAAAATAAATCTGATAAGATATTATTATAAAATTTTATACTTTTGAAACTTATCAGGAGAGAAAAATAAATATATGAAAGAATAACATTATTTATATCTTTTTTATATTAAAAAGTATGTATACTTTTAATTTAAAATAAGTGAATATAAAAATTGTGTGAATAACATCATTTTGTATAAAAACTTTTAAATAAAAAAAAGATATTAATTATGAAACAATGACGAGAAGGTGTGAAAAGGATAGTTTGAAAGTGAGGGTGTAATAGAGGGAACAAGGAAACCTGGTATTGGATAATAGAGAGTAATGTAAGGTGGCATGGGTAGTGGAGAAGTAGGTAAAGTTCTTTTGGATGCTTAATTCAAACCATGCCTCGTGCTTAATTCTCCCGTAAATCACTATGCCCCAGCCCCACTGGGTGGTGGAAGACCAAAAGAGGCGTTAGCTGGTTTCTTTTAGGTAGATTTTGACTTTATTTGCTTCTCATATTCAATTATTCGTATGATATTGACAGTTACTTTTTAATTAACTTTTTTTATTTTAGTTTAATATTTACCCAAAATAAATAATGTGTAAATTGCATATGTGTACCTCGAATCCAGATTTAATGATATTATTAGTTTATCATATTTTAATTATTTATTTATTTAAATAATTAAGATTATTTTTTTATTTTTTTATCAATTCGAAACCATATTTTGACCGTTCTTAATTAACAAGATTTAATTATGTTAATTAATAACATAATTAAATAAAAGTATTCTTGTAATCACCATTTTAATTTTCTAGAATTTTTATGGTAATTCCTTTGAATTCCTCCTGATTCACTCCTATTATAGATTTCAAAATTATTGGAAATTACATTTCTTAAGAATTTAAACTAAATTGTTTGGAATTCAATTTTTACCATCGTTATTTTTTATGATTAAATTAAATATTATCACAAAATATGATAAACATGTGTTTTATATATACTTCAAGCTTAATAAAATTTTGTACAAAAAACATGTTAGAAATTTAATAAAAATTATTATTCTTTTATTTAAGAGCTTAAATTCTTAAGTTAAAGTAAACCTTCAAAAAATAAAATTTAATAAAGCATATTATAAACTTTTTATCTTGTTTATATTGATCGTCCATCCAATCAATCACAAAATTAAGAAATCTATAAATTTTCCTTATAATTTAATCCTAAGAGTTTAATAAAGTTGAAGTTGATACTCGTATTATAGCAATACATTTACTCATCCATAACATAGGTGTCACTACCACTTAATTAGAGGTTTATAATCTTCTCACTACCACTTAATTGAAAGGTCATATTTTACATGAGCTCTTAGACTACATCAGGAGGCATTAATTTCACATTCCTCCCACTTTTGAAAGACTAACATCATTTCTTTTTTTTTTTTTTTTTTGAAGATTATTAAGTCAACTTAGCTCAAATAGAGATTCTTCCCATGTATGTGGGAAAATTCTATCTAGAAAAGAGAATATTTTTAATATTATTATAGTATTAAAAAATTGAATATTATTGTTAAAAATATTTTTATATATAAATATTTTATTTTTAAATTTTAACAATTAACTTAATCATAATCTAAAAATATATTACATGATAAAATATAAATAACAATTATACAATACTACTAATTAATACTCCTTCGCAGCTTACCCTAATTTTGTTTTCTTTTTTAAAATTAATTAAGTAGTTCAACGTTTCATAATTATTTTAAATCAACTTTTACAAGAATATTATTTAACTTCATTCTCCATGTGCCAGGCTGGAAAATTCCTCCTCCGGTGATTAAAATATTGATTTGTGGCTTAGAACAAAATAATTGATTGTGTTTTTGTCAAGCTCTTTATAATTTTATATTAAAAAATGTGTTTTTCGTATAAAATTATTAAAGTTACAAAGTCAATTATAATGATCAACTATAAATTAGTGTTTTATACAGATTAAATATCCTCCAAAACTAAGTTGTTCTCCTAATTTTAAGATTACACTTTCTATATTAGTTTGATACATTTGCGTGGGTTTCAATCTCATTTTCTTTTTTAAAGAGAATGAGGAAAAAAATAAAAAATTATGATTAAAATAAAATTTTTATTTTATAACTTTTTCTATTGGAAGAAAGAGATTTATTTTTTTAATAATTTTTATTTTTTATTTATCATAATTATATTTTATTTATTATAATATTATCGTTAAATTTTATCATAATGATAAAATTTAAATTTAATAAAATAATATTTTAATATAATTATATTATTTGTTTAGTTATTTTTTATTATAATTATTTTTACATAATTGTTATTTTATTTAAAAATTTATTATTTTTAATCATGTATAAATTTATTTTATTATTTTTAAATTAAATATATAATTTGAATCCATTAAAAATTATTAAATTTAAATTCTTTATACATATCTTTTTCTATAATTTTATCAACCAAAAATCCTTTTACATTTTTACAGTCAAATATTTTTTCTGATTCAAAAGTCATTCTCATTTATTGCATCCGAAAGCAAAACAACTTCTTATTTTATTAAAATGCATTCTTTTTTTAAAACTAATTTTTTATTTTATAAAAGTCATTTTTTTAAAACAACATCCAAACATACCCTAAATTCTTTTAAGTACTACTCATAAATAATAAATAATTAAGGTATGAAACATACTTCTTCAAATACTAAGTAATTGCTTATTATTTTTCTTAATGATCAGTACACCAATATTGATGAGGATTGGGTCCCTCGCAATAGCGCTATTGTTTATTTGTCCTCGCGTTGGGGGCGGCTCTCCAAGAATTGAACCCTTACCAATTTGATTATGGATAACCCTGGTACCACTTGAATTATAACTCAAGTGGTACCAGTATCACTCACACATTTAACATAAGGTCATTGAGTTTAATACTGGGGAGCCGCCCTTATCACAGTGACAAATAAACAATTGCGAGATTACAGAGAACTCAGTCCTCATCAAATATTAATTAGATTAGCATTAAAAATACATATATATAATAATTTGTCTGAAATATTGAAAATATATATTATGAAAATAAATATATAAATAGAGACTTGCAAAACTGAAATTTAATTCGTATTTTGTGTGAAAAAAGTGTTGCTATCATCACATCTTGTGATTACTGTTTCAGTTGCATTACATGATTTTTGATTGTGTAATAGGATGGCCATAGACGGATCACGATCTCGCGTAAATTTTATCTTTTCTCTTTGAAGTATACAATTTTTTTTAATTGTGAACTGATCATTTACACAAAAACACCCTAATTTACTCAAAATAACCGATCATCTTACTATGACCAATCCTTACTCGTTATCAGTGGCAGAACTTTGTGGTAATATAAAAATATGACAGTTTCTCTAAAAAAAATTTTTTGTGTAATTTTAGTTTTAAAAAAATTTTCTTTTAGGTTTTGTGTCACCCCTAAAAAAAAATTTTTGTGTAATTTTACTTTAAATATATTTTTTTTATGTTTAGCCCTCTTAAAATTAAATATTTTTATGTAAATAATTTTTTTTAAAAAATATTTCAAGAACAATCACTGTCCTCGCGGACTCATTAGTAACCAGTAAGGACACCCAAAGAAAGTGTAGTTGGGCAAGACCATACATCTGCACCAAAGACGTGGTGGGAATGGGACTTATGGGACTGAGACATGACCCACTTTATGTCCTGAAGCGACAAAGGAATCTGCCCTCTATTTACTACTCTAAGCTCTATATCACATTAATTTTCTCAAAGATATAAACTTGTTTTGAATTCACATAATGGTAGCTAGGTGTCAATTTTGCAAGAAATATTTTTTTATTAATTCTTTACTTTTGGAAAAAATGATTTATTTTTAACTAATATGAATTGATGGAATTACTTGTTATTAGTTCAAGTAATATCTATCTTAACATTAAATATTAGTTAAATTTAATATCAAGAATTTAAATTTTCATTCTTTTCTAATATTAAAATACTATTTATCAGTAAAAAAAATAATTAATGAAATTATTTGTCATTAACCCAAGTAACATCAATCTTAGCGGAGCACTCAATCTTTAGTGGGTCAAATTGCTAACATTTTAACCGTTCATTTACCTTTCCCCAAATTCTTGGACCTTACTTCTACCCGAAGGATGGTTATATGTGGCCAAGAATTTCAAACTTACAAAATAAATATAGAATATGAGACACATCAGATTTTAGTTATTGATGATGTCATATTAATATTTACTTAAATAAAGTATTTCATAAATTAAAATGTTCATAGATAATAAAAACATTAGCATAGAAAATTAACAACTTTATGTGAATAAATATCTACGTAAACTTTACTCTTGAATTATAAAGTTTATTTTTTAATAATTTTTTCTATATTAGATATATAAATTTTTATTTTATAATGAATAAAAAAGTATCATATAATATAATATACTCTATCAACCACAAAAAGTATATTACCTTATTTGTTTTTCTGTTTAAATTCTTCTTTACAACTGGAGAACCAAAACAAATAAAGATATATTCTAAATTATTAAATTAATCTAATAGTGAAAACTTTAACAATTTATGAAAACTCCTAAAGTCAAATTTTGGTATTGACATGTTGAAAAAATCTAAATAAAAAGGCCGATCACCAACATGAAAATGGAGCCCATTCAAGACGCGGATTTTGCAATACTTTTAGAGCCACGTGTGGTTGCTTGGATCGGACAATGGACAGGACATATCCTCTGGTAGGAAAGGATTTGTATTTCTTGGACCCCGATTCACCAATCAAGTCCGGTGCTTGCTACTTAGGATGAGGTTTTTCATTTTTAAAATTTGAGTTTTAAGTTTTTTAAATTTTTTTATAATTTTATTTTAAAAAATAAGTTAAAAGAATGTTAAAAAAAATTAAAAAAAAGTAAATTTTTTTTAAAAATTTTTCATAACATAATAATAAAAAGTAATTTAAAAATTAAAATAAGGAAACCAAAAAAGAGTCAAAAAATTTGTTTTGAATTTTTTAAATTTTTTAAAAAATTAAAATTATAAAAAAATTAAAAACCTACTCCAAAATAGGATAGGTCTTCCTTTTATTTTTTCTTTAAATTGATCGTGATTGATTAAAGTGATAGTCACCATAAAAGAATAAGAGGGTCATGACCCAATCTAAATCTGTATTTCTTGATGCAATACTTTCAAAGACGCGTGTGCTTGCTTGGATTAGATAAGACATATCCTCTAGATAGCAATTCAAATTATTTTTTATTTTTTAAAAAAATTAAGTAGATAATACATAATTTTTTAAAAATTATTAATTATAAATAAATACATAAATAAAATTTTGCCTCTAATATATATATTTACACTTTCTTTACATATCTTTTGTACATTGGATCCATTAAAAAATGTTTAAATATTCTCCAACTACACATCAATTATAATTTTTTTTCTAGAGAGACCGTTTCTTTTATGAACAGATAAGAGAATTAGGTCGCCTCTTCAAAAGATCTACTATTAAATTTTATAATATAAACACTTGAATCTTACCCTAATTTTTATAATTTATCTCATTTTATAAGAGTATTTTGTAATATTTCAAACATTATATGTTTCATTCGATTTTTTAAAACATGATTACACTAAATTAATTTTTTTTTAAATCACTCAAATCCTTTGTCATAAACCACATCATATCTCATAACTTAGATGTGCCTGCCAGGTGAAGGTGTATGCAACATTGTAAAACTAGTCTAAAAAATTCAAACTTGCAACTTGCAAGTCATCCATTTCTTTTCTGTTCTTTCTTCCCTTCCTAACGCCGCCAATTCCGATGTATAGTTTTAATCCAACTTCCGACATCCTTTGTCCATTATCTAAAAGTCAAACAGCTAAATAGTAAACTGTTTAAGCTGTCTAGGGTTCACGAATTGATGAAGAAATTTGGATCAACCCCCTCCCAACGAACAAATAATAAGATAAAGAGAAAAGCTTTTAATTAATGGGAATGTAGTTAACCCTGATAGTGTGGAACAATCTAATGGGTGAAGTTAACTTTTAAGTGAAAATAGGGTAGTTATTTCATGATATTTCTTGAGTGTAATTTATCTTAATTTTATAATTGTTTTTTTAAGGGAAGAAGAGGGAGAATGGACTTTTAAAAGAGGTCATTAATCATATATATATATATATATATGCCTCTCCCTGGAAACGTACTCCTGAATTGATGGAAGCATGTGAGTATATAAATCCAGGTATTTCTTGTGAAAGACATGCATCATTTGAGAGAGCCATGCTATAAGTGCACATCCACCAAACTGACCACCATTTTCCATATCTGTAACATGCAACAATATTTGTTGAATTATACAAAAGTGTAATTTGTCATAAACGAAAGGCAAACTAAAAAAAAAAAAAAGTTATCTTTGAGAAGTGTAAAACACAGTTCAACTAGGTTACCATTAGGGGAGGTGCCACTTGATGGGATTCAGCATTTTTTTTTTCTTTTTCTATATATATAGAGTGAAATGCCGGAAATTTCTCCACACCCTTAGATTTAACCATTTTTCAGCAACACTGTTCTTATTGCTACTCATATCTATACAAATATAGATGTGTTTGGGGATTAAACGGACTAAACCATTAGATCACATTTATCATGCCTTTTTAATTTTATCTTTTTCTTTTTTTAAAGGATAATAGGTAATTAACCAATATTATTCTTTTAACTCTTTTATTTTCTTTAATATATAAAGAGTAGTTAAATTTTTAAATAATTAATTTTTTGTTTAAAAAGTAGATTAACATGCACTTCAATTCAATGTATGTCATGACACTAGTCTATATAATATGTTAATTGCTTGCTCTCCCTCAGGCAAGCACATGCTCTTTTGTTATCAGTTATTATGAGTGTTTTTGGGCTGGGTTGGTTTGGGTTTAGACTTAATACAAATTTAACCTAAGAATTTTTTTATACTCTACAACCTAAACCAACCCAATTATAAAACTTATGATCCGACCAACCTAACCTATAAAAATTCAGTTTAGGTTGGGTGGGGTTGGGTTCTCGGTTTGAGACAAAATTATTTAAAGATTCTCAAAATGAGAATATTACAAAAATTTAAATAGTAAAAATAAATATGAATAAGTTTATACTTCTAAAAAAAATAAAAAAAATATATGACAATAAAAATTTCAATTACAATAACATTAAAAAATGTTCAAGAGCAAACTAATTATTCACCTGTACAAAAAAGAAACATAAATTATTTGACTAAAAAAAAGGACTAAATGGTCATTTGACATGTAATTATTCACTATTTCTTATAACAAAAAGAAACATAAATTATTTCACTAAAAAAAAGGGATTAAATGGTCATTTAACATTTAAACTCCAAAAATTCATCTAATGAATTCGTTCAATTATCTGTATTAATAAACCAAAAAAAATAAACTTATTAGTCATAAATTCTAATTTTATGTGATATATTTCATATATAATATATATTTAAATAAATAATACATAATTGGGTTGGGTTGTGTTGGTTTATTATTTTTTTAACTCAAACCCAACCCAACCTATATTTATTAAAAAATTTCAACCTAACTCAACCCATATAAAAATTTAAACCAACATGACCCATCAGTTTGATTTGAGTTAATCAGTTTAATCAGGTTACTTTGGGTTTTGAACAGCCCTATCAGTAACCATAATCATAAACCTAGCCCAGCTTTGAAAAAATAAATAAAAACAAAAGGTCCAAGTTAGAAATGTTCCTAATCTGTTGTTTAGGATTCTGATTACTTTTTTTCCCCACCTTCTCATATTACTGTAAAGTATATAAATTGCAGATTCGGATCTCTGAAGTTGGTAAATCTCAGAGAGAGCAATAGATAGACGAGTGGGACTCACAAATCAAGTGGCCCCTATATCTCTTTCTCTAAATTTTGGTGAGAATTTCTGGGAATCCAAATCCACAAGTTACAGTATTGCAGTTGATTCCCACAATCCAGAAAAGAAAAGAAAAATTCATGGTACCATTTTCATTTTCACTGCATACTCTTTTAAATTTTGGTCCTATGCACAAAACATGATTGGCCCATATATCAAGCATCAGTGAGATGCAATGCGATAGTCCTGGCAGTGAAGTGCAGGGAGTTTTGGTTGGTTTTACGCAAAATGCTGGAGGATAAAACAAATTCTAAGCTACTCATGAGTAGTAGCGTAGCAATTATCTAAAACAAATTTCCACCGTCCCTCAAAGGAAGTTACTTTGATAGGTTGAATCGGATAAACGACTTTCTACAACATGCACATTACAAAGCTTCGTTTTTGTATTTGTCTTTTAGATTTTGTTTTAAAGAGGGTTTATTTATAAATCATTCTTGAATTGAGAAATAATTAGGACTTACTTGTAATGACACTCATTATTAAGAAAGGACCCAAAAGACACGGACGCTTACAGATAAGTCCATAAGTCCTTGTCCTCCCAAATATGTCAAAATGAGTTGGTATAATAGTTGTTTTGCTTTTGAAATCCTTTACTTCTCCATCCATGCATCCTCCCTAGCCTTCATCTGTGCACAAGATATTAGTTTCATTTTTTTTCTACCCCCCTCTGAAATACTTCTTTCTTGTGTGTCTCAAACCAATCAAACAAGTGCTCATCTTCATCATTTAATTAATCCAACCTCATGTCTAGTTTAAAAATTAGAGGGACTCTGTTAGGAAGAACTTATACTTTCTGCATTCCTAGTAATCTCGTAGGTAGCATCTAGTACATCTCACAAAATTATAGGAAAGATTGCAGAGGAAAACATATGAGAAATTGACAGAAAAGAAAAGAAAAGAAAACTTAGTAGTAGAGAAAATGATAAGCCAGCTCTTCGAGATAGCAGGCGCCCTCCCAAGTCCACTCCAGAATCTTAAATGATCCCCCGGACCCCCACACTCTCCAACCTTCATCCTTTATTTACGCTTCCCTTCCACTGAGGTAACTAACTCCTTCTGGATCAATTTCCATGCAACTCCACGTGCCCTCTTGGGCTCCACCCTTGTAACATTCTAGATCCACCTTCAGCAGCCCCTACAGCCAGGCCTAAACCTTCTTCCTAACGTGTTTCCCTCTACATAGGTACTCTTAAACATGTTGGACCTAACAGACTCATATACCATAGATTTTCTCCAACAAAAACTCTAGGTTTTTCAGTATCCTACTTTAAAGCATTATGATCTCACAATCTCTACCTAGTTGATATTTAGTTTGGTACGTTTACTGGAGATTGGTCCTCGACAATTTTTTGTTTGTATAACAAGCATATATATCTATTCCTCCTTTGAGCAATCATAAAGATTTTAAGTTCAAGCAGGCAGTTCAAAAGATCATTATAGGGGTTGGTGAGGCTGAAATTTACCAAGCTCACTAACCTCCTTATCCACCCAGTGCATTCGAGGAACAAATCCCACCATTGTGAATGGAGCACATTTCCAGGCAGAGAGAGAAAATCTAAAGAGTAAACAATCACGTCATCATCAACTGAGAAAATCGCATCTGTTCTAAAGTTCTCTATTCGTTTAAACCAATTGTTTAAATCATCCCCGCATTGATGCCAAATCTAAAGTTTGGTTAGAAAACTCTGTGACTTGAAACCAAAATTGTTAAACTTGGTACCACCTTTTTTAGATTTATCAGACCACCTTCTTTCTACCTATTTTGGGTGTGAGAGCGACTCCAGGATTCGAACATCCTACCACAGCTAATCACATGGTTAGTTCAAGTGGCCATCAAAATAAACATGTATCCAAATAATCGAGTAGTTGAATCCTGGGAAGATCAACTCTCACACCAAAAAGTTGGAGAGGTGGAGATGATACCTCAGTAACCCAGGTGAGGCCGCTGTCTCCAACTTTAACAAAAATCTTCTTAAGATAGGCTGAAATTTCGGATGGCGGTTCACTCAGTGCACACGTGTTGACAAGTTCACAAGATGCTTAATGAGCAATAGCTTGTTTGGGAAGAGAACGCTTCAAAGTGCTCATAAGCACAGTATATAAAATATAGGCACCCCTGAAATAAGTATAACATCAGTTGTATTGTACCGACCGCAGTAAACAGATACTGTTCAAACATTGCAACAACAAAAAAATCTACAATGCTAATTTTACCAGAATCAAGAGTCAGATTGGTACATTAATACAAGAAAGACAATTCAATGCTAGAAATAAAAATATTTATTTTCCAAAATCTATCGCAATGTAATAGGTACTCCGGCTTTATGACTATTTTATATAAGATGCTTTCAATCAGATGCTTCTGATGGTTCAACTACAACAACAGCCCTCACCCCATCCAAATCCACTATCATAAGGTTGCATACCACAATTTGTCCGATTTGAAGGGGAACTTCTTCTTTGCTGGTATTTATATTGCTGAAGTGAACAACCAAAGGTATAGTTGATTTATCTTTTGGTTTGAGATTTACTCTAAAAGATGCCATTTAGGAAAAGCTCTAGGGTCCTAATCTAGCAATAAAAAGAATAAACCAATAAAAACCTGTTATCAGGAATAATTTAATACTTTCATAATTACCAGTTCCTTCTTCTCCGAAGTTTTTATGGCTCGGGAAATTCGCTTTCCAAACTAGCACAAACCACAAATTGAGCTTTTAAGAGCTTGATTTTGACTGCACCAAGCAGTGGTATAGCTCGGCGACACCTCTGGTGGCAGCTTTTTCCTTCGCAGGAGAGTATAAACCGTCGTGTCCGTCTACGGCGACTCCGGCGTCACGGATGGCAATGGGGGTTGACATACTTCAAGGTCCATTCCGCGCTTGGATTATATGCACTGCGATTATCCTGTTGCGCGCTTCAAAGTTCAAAGCTATAAGACAATTTCTGGAAGAAAATTAGGACACATTTTTTTCCGGTTAATTCTCCTCCTTTTTCATTTCATTCGTCATTTTAAATTTAAAAATTATTGGTTAGTATTCTGGATATTATAATATAGAATGATATTTTATAATATATTTTTTAATTATCATGATGTCATTATTATAAAATAATTTAAGACGTCAAAATTAAAAAAAAAAACTTATTCACTTATGTTATTCTTATTTAATAATAATTTTTATTTTTAAAATGAGTATTTTTTTATAAATATATAAAAATTTTAATATTACACTAATGTACTTTTTTTATTTTAAATTATTTATTATTTAAAATAATAATATAAAAATTATTAAATTATTAAATAACATTAATTTTAAAAAAATAATTATACTTAATTAAATTATTTTTATTAAAATTAATTTAAATTATTATTATTATATTATTAAAAATAATAATAAATAAAAATAACGTTACAAAAATAATTAATACTTTCTATTAATTAGAGGAAAAAAATTAAATGTGTGGTATTATCTTATATTATCCTCCTTTAAATTGGTGACTTTTTTTTTATATTATTAATAAAAAATATTATATAACACAATTCAAACAACAAAAATATAATATTACGATAACAACGTACATTTTGTCACGTATATCATATGTATTTTCTTTACTGTTCAGCTAAGAAGGCCTTAGAAAGGGTGTGTTTATGGATGAAATCAATTTCCTGGGCCAACCTAAGCTTTTAGATTAACTGATCTCATAGAACCCCATTTTTAAGACAATTAATAAATTTACCCTTTAGTTTATTGTAATTTACGTCATTCAGCCTCATTTACCTTTTTCATCTTTTATGGATAAATAATCATTATTCATTAGTTTCTTTTGGGTTGGTGAAGAAAATAAGTTGGCATCAGATTACTCATTTACTCTCGTGGACGTCAGATAGCCTCCATAAACGGTGATGCTCCTACTTTCCATAAAAAGAAGAAAAGTTGGCTTTCCTTAATTTCATGAACATGAAACTTTTATGATTCAGCATGCAAAAGGACACTCAAAGAAGATGGCACTGATAAAAATCTGTCCAGAGACTCGTCACCACCTTTAATCAAGAAAACTAATGGCTCACTATGATCTCTAACGCTGCAGTACTTTTGGACCACAGCTTCTTGATGAGGCCAGCTACTCTGCAGTTGACATGCACATGCTAGGAGTAATTGTAAATCACACTTATGAGAATGAGAAGAAAATGGAGAAAAAAGAAACAACTGAAGAAAAAAATGTGAAGCTTTCTGCTAAACTCAGTTATCCTCTAAATTAATTACTTACATGATGCTATTATCTGTAGAGTAGATGATAGTTGGCGTTTGTAATAGAGATGAAAATGGTGAAACAGAAAGAAAGCTAATGTAACCACAGTATTTGAGAATCAAGCAATAATTTCCGTTCTGTTGAATTTGATGGCTTTTTTAAGCCATCTGCTGCTTGAATTTGCATATGAATTACATAAGTGGGGAGAACTATGTTGGCTGAGTTCTAAGCTGGAGAAAGAGGCATGCAAGATCATTATTGGAAGCAGAAAATAACAAGCATTTCCTTTACTAGAAACGGGTGGACTAAGAGCGCTGAAAATTAGCTTATTGCAACAAAGCAGTACGACAGAACTTGTAGGAACTAGTCCCAGTGAAATTCATATCGGCGGAAGCCAAGTTATGACAATTGGGCTTCTCACCCTGTGCACTCCATCCTTCCATACCAGACCTCCAAATTCAGGAGCTGTTTGCCTGGACTTTGTAGTGAAGGTGATCTTGTAAGATAGTTTCTGGTGCTTTCTGGTGAAATTCAAGGTTTCTGGCTCAACTTTAACAGAAGCACCTTTGAATGGTGAAACCATGACATGGTATTTGGAAGCAGGAGGGCCGACATTGGTGACAGTTCTGTGAAGGGTCAAAACTGAAATGGATGTTTTCTCTGGAAAAATTATTGAGATAGCTGGGTAATTCAAGTCCCCTGGACTGGCAAGAGAGTGCTTACAAGATCTGTTTGAGTATTTGGCAAAAACTCCCAGTTGGGTTGGAGTTAGCCTCTGTGTGCAAAGGAATTCAAAGTAATCCTGTGGCTCAATGTCATATACCAAACCTGGGTCAAGAGCTATTCTGGGGTTAATGTGACCAGCCCCATGATCATAAGGACTAGAAGGTGCAACCGATGAAGCATCTTTCAGAGGGTTGAGGGTGTTGTCATGAACATAAGCTGTTGTCATCAAGGCAGATTTTATAGCTGCTGGACTCCATTCTGGGTGCCTTGCCTTAAGCAAAGCAGCAATCCCACTCACATGTGGGCATGACATTGAAGTTCCAGAGAGTATATTGAACTTAACTCTCCGGCGATCTGTTGGCAAACTTGATGGACCAATGACCTCGCTCCAGGCAGCAAGAATGTTCACCCCAGGAGCCACTAAATCAGGCTTCAGAATTTCAAGGGTAAGAAAATTAGGCCCTCTTGATGAAAACGCTGCTACAACAGGAGATGGCCTAATTCCCAACCTTGTACCAAGAAAATCTAGATTTGCTGTAGCTTTTTTACTTGTCAAAACATAATGCTTGAGCTCCTTACCCTCTTTCTCTCCAATTGCAACTGCTGGAAGGAGGTGACAATCTGCAACTAGTTCTTCTCCATTAGCTGCAGTATTTGTGAGAATCATTCCCACGCCTCCTGCTTTTTTAACCACCTGCCCCTTCTGAACTCGAGGACTAATGCCTCTGTCACAAATCACAATTTTTCCTGAAACCTGTTTAGGATTCAAAGTTCCCTCCAAGCACAAAGATCTTGGGTCAGGGCTGCTTGAGTTACCGCCCATGTATACCAAAGGGTATTGTTTCTTAGGTGACAGCATCTTTCGCCCTTTATAGAGTGAAACTCCAGTCACTCTTCTTCCATTTCCAAGCTTCACAGGTGCTGGAAAATCTCTATCCATTGTGCTGGCTCCAACTGTGGTGATCCAAGGTGACACGTTTGTGAGGCTAACAGGGTCAGGCCCTGCATTTCCGGCAGAGCAGGAAACAAAGACACCCATCTCCATTGCCCCGAATGCGGCCACAGATAAACTATCACGGTAGTAAGAGGAGACTCCACCACCCAAAGAGATGGACAGAACATTCACTCCATCAGCTACAGCTCTATCAACAGCTGACAGAATATCGGAGCTGAAACACCCACCAGTCCAGCACACTTTGTAAGCCGCAATTCTTGCTCCTGGTGCCATTCCTCTGGCTGTGCCATAAGCATAGCCCAGAAGATTAGCCCCATGCACCAGAGAGCCAGCAACTGTAGCTGCTGTGTGAGTTCCATGACCATCTTGATCTCTAGGGGATTTATACTCCGTTTGCTCATCAATTTTTCCTGTTGCGGCTTCATATCCATGGTAGAACACTCTCGCCCCCACAATTTTTTTATTGCAGTGATGTTTTCTGAACCCTCGACCAGTCTCACAGGCACCTTTCCAGTGAGCAGGTAGTGGTCTCATGCCCGTATCGTTGAAGCTCTCACTCTCTGGCCAAATCCCAGTGTCTAAAACTCCCACTATAACATCATGGTCAGCTACCTTTTCTGCCCAGATGTTTGTGCTCTGCGCTGGTTCAAGCCCAAGGAACATGGGGCTTCTTGTGGTGTGAAGCTGATACTTCTCATCAGGGAAAACGGCCAAAACCCCATCTTCTGCCACTAGCTTCTCAGCTTCATCTTCGCTTAATTTAGCTGCAACACCATGAAAAGCAGTCTGGTAACTGTAAATTATTCTGTCTTCATTCTCCTCCGTATCAACTTCAAGGGATTTGGACAGTACTGATTTCACTTTTGATGAATACCATTCAAGGTGATTGGAGAAGGTCTGAGGCATCGCAGACTTATCCATTTGGATGATGTAAGTCTTCTTGACAAATTGGGCATTTGCAGAGAAGACTACACAGAAAAGAACATAGCTTGTTAGAATAAAACCCATATTTCCCATTGGAGTCTCAGCCATTTTACATGCTAGAAAGGTTGAGACTTCTGAAGAATGGGGTTTGGTTGAATGGAAGAAGATGGAGAAGCGAATTTAGAAGGGGTTTTGATCGAAGCTTGAAATATTAAAGAGGAGGGAGGAAGGGAGCTACCGGGTGTCATCAAGCGGAGGTATTAAAGTATGGTTGTTTCGCGAATGACCAAGTTGATGGAGGGTCAAAAAGGCTACCTAGTGACTGGTGGTAGAAGTAAATATGAGTCTGGTTTTCTGACAGGTACCACTAGTTATAGGTGAATTCTTCGGTGGCCTAATTATTAGTGCTGAGAAATTCTTATAAATTTACCAATTAAATTCGGAGAAATAATAGTATCGTATTATTTTAGAACGTGATATTTTTTTATTAAAAAATATAAAAATATATATACGTTACACGATCTTAATGAGATATTATCCTTATATTTTCTCATATTTAAATACACATAAATCAAATACATAATTTATTTATAATATCATAATAAAAATAAAATATTATCAACCTTCAACTTTAATTAAAAGATTAAAAATAAATTTTTTTAAGTTTTTTTAACTCAATAATAAATAAAAATATTTGAATTGTATGAATTAAAAATTTATAAATAATATTATTTATAAATATGCTTTATTAATAACATAAATAAAATAATAACCCTTTAATACAAAATTTAAATTTTTATTTTTATTTAATGATCACAATATAAATTGTTAATTTATTATTAATAATATCGTAAAAATTAATAAATAATTATTTTTATAAATTTAAAATGTTTAGAAATTATTAATAACAAAATAATTTACAATAATTACAATTATAAGGTACAAAGACAAAGAATATAATGTTTGGGTCCCCGTAAGATGACGTAAAGATATCTTTATTAACAAATAATATCTATTGAGAAAATATTTTTTTGTGTCATTGTATGATACTTTTTATAACTATTTTTAATGTAAAATTAAAAAATAAATATTATCTTAACAATAGTATAATTATTTTTAGAATTTTTGTAAACTAAGTTGATAAAAAATATATAATCTTATCTATAAAAGTTAGTACCACTAAAAGTTAATTAATATATATAATGTTGCTATTTTTTATTAGTTAACACATAAATTTAGATGAGTTTGTACTTTTAATCATATGCTTTAAATAAAAGTGATTTTTTTTTAAAAAGTAGGTATTTAGTATTTGGATGTAATTACGCAGAAGTGATTTTACTGAAAAAAGTAGATGTTGTGCGTTTGAATACAAAAATATAAAAGAACTTTTTAATATGTAAAATTATTAAAAGGGGAGACTAAGCTACGTCCCCCTCTTTTTTTTTCTTACTTTTTCTATTTTTTAGGTTTTTTTTATAATTTTTAAAAAATTTTTAAAAATTTTTAAGAATTTTTTATATCTTTTTTATACTATTCACCCCTAATTTTTGATACTATTCATTCATAAGTTTAAAAATCTTTAAAAAATGTAAAAAAATTTTAAAAAATTCTCAAAAAATATATGACATAGTAAATACTTAATTAATGTTAAAAAATAAAAAAAAAATTGAGATAAAAAATACAAAACATAACAAATCGGCACTGCTGAAATAGAAGTGGTATGGGAAGGAGACAGGGGAGAGGGATGTAGCTTAGCATCCCCTTATTAAAAATAACATATAAAAGTACTTTTTAAAAAATTTATGAAATATTTTAGGGGTATATTGGTTTATAAAATTTTCTTTCTCTTCCGTTGGACCTGATTATTTTTTAAGCAACATTTTTCTGCTTTAAAAAAAAACAACATTTCTAGTTATTTTTAAAATAAATACTCATAAAAATAATCTCATACAAACGGCCAAAATTAAAAAAAATACTTATGTTTTTTAAAGAAAAAAAACAATTTTTAAGACAGCAAACACACTATCTTATTTTGTTTTCAAAATTATCAATAGTAGGAACAAATTAAAAAAAATAACTATTAATAATGAAAGTCAATACATATAAAAATTTAAGATAAAAGAGAATAATATAATGTTTGAAAATTAAAGAAAGTGTGAGTGGAGTTTTTATAAACTTTAATAAAAATTATAATATAAATTAAATTAGAGAAAGTGTAAATAAATTTAAAAAAACAAAAAATATATGAATGTTATTTACTAATAATTTTAGGATAAATTATCTTTATTTTCTTCAAAATTTGATAATATAATTTTTATTTTTTTAAACTAAAATTTAAGTATCTTACAAAAATACATATGAAGGTACTAATTTGGCTTGATTTTTTAATTTGGAAAAATAAATTAATGTATTCACATTTATAATATAAGAGAATGTCATTTAAGTACATTTACCATAACTTTATTAACAAAGCAAGATGCCATATCATTTACTCATATACAAATGAGTTAAGTTATTCTTATAATAATTTTTTTATAAAATCTTAAAAGGGCCTTTTTACTGCGTGAGGATCCCATCCAGTTGGGCTTCTAACTGCATGGGATGCGGTTGAAAGAATCGAGCCATCCAATCTGTATTAGACGGTCACGATTCTTTCAAAAAATAAATTTTTAAAAAAGTTTTTCGTAAAATGTTTTAAATGAAAAAAATAAAAAAAATTAGATTGAATCGTGCCTATCCAACACACATTGGGCGACTACGATTTGACTGGATCTCGTACGATTGACTTCAACCGTACGGGATTCGAATTCCTTTTTATCACTTATCAAATATTAGAGTAATATAAGTAAAGTGAAATGAATATAAATAATTTTTAGAGAATTCAAAATAATTATATAAATATAATATTATTTATATATTATTTGTTTGTATTATTTTTATATATTTTCTTATATATTATTTTTTTATTATTTATAACTTATTATCCACCATCTATCTTATAATCGGTCCTACCATGCACAGGATGCCGGCAGGCCTCAGTACATCCGAGCACCGCTGCTGTTCAGGTTCTCTTCTATGGGTGTATTCACATTCACCCCATTTACTCAACATGTTCATGTTGCAGTAAATTTATTGTGCTATTTTAGAATTATGTAACTTTATTTTTATTTTATTTTAAATAATTTTAAAACAATGTTCTTTAATGATAGAAAAAATAATTTTTCATTATCTATTTGATTATATACTAGTTCGTTCTCATATATATTTGATATTTTATTTATTGTTAAAATGAATTTAAATATTTGTATTTAAGCATTAATATCATTATCAATTAGAGTGAAAGTGGATATTAGTACATTATAAGTATTATGACAAACTTAATTTTTAATGTTTTTAAAAATATTATATTTTAAAATAGTGTTTGTTTAATAATATATTTTTGGGTAAATTATTTTTTCTTCCTTAAAAAAGATCTTAATTATATTATATATTTTTTATTATAAAAATATATACAAATCTCTCTTAAAAATTAAAAAATATTATAATTTAATTTAATTTTAAATTTGATATTAGTTAAGTTATTTATATGTATAAAATTTCATTTGTAAAAGAAACTTATGAAACTCAAATCATTTATTTATTATTTTTTAGTAATATTGATATAGAAGAAGAAATAAAAATATATTAAATAATTTTATTTTTTTATAATGAGTAATATAAATTTAAAAGTTCAAACATATTGAATAATTTTTAAAAGTTTTTTATATTTAATAGTAGGTAAATTTTTAAAGGTTATTTTAGACAAATTATCTAATTAAATTTAAATTTAAATTTAAGTTAAGTTGTAATATTTTTTTAACTTTTAAAAGAGGTCAGTATATATTTTCATAATAGAAGATATAATCATATAATTAAGACATTTTTAAGAGAATGAGAGAGTAATATATATTTTTTTTGTTATTTTTTAAGACATTACAATTTTTTTTATAAAACATCACTCTAAAATAAAAAAATTGACATGAATTAATTTTTACTTTCATATTATTTGGTATAAACCTTTTATATGAATAAATATTTTCAACCACCCATTTAAATAAAGAAATATAAAACCATATTGTTTTGGAAGAGTGGTGGTCCCTTAATTCTTAAAGAACATAAATGTAGTGTTCATGATTGAGTTGCTTCCAGATGGAGTTGTTGATAAATATTAAATAATGAATTTGTGAAGTCATTTGATTAATTAATTTTAATTTTAATTTATTTCCCTTAAAAAGACAATTATTCCTATTGATATCTTTGAGCCTACTTTCCCACTATAACTAAAGCAGAAGTGAAGTGCATCTTTAGAGCTGCACTTGAAAAAGTAAGATAGGCATCTTTTGGTGCATTATTAAAACAAGAGAAAATATTTTAACTAGATTAGTACAGACTCTACCATTTCTATTTTGAGCCATACAAAATCTGCTAATTATTTATCCCTTTCTGTAACGAATTTAGTGGAGTTAGATATTGTTGAGTAAATTATGTTTTAATACTATTATATTTTAAAATGGTGTGAGATTTTTTTAATGCTATTATAAAACATGATATATAACGTAATAAGAAAAATAATTAATATCATGAAATATTATATAAAATATAACATCTCTAAATAATTGTTCTTATTATTATATTAAAGTAATTATGAATATCCAAGAGTAAAAGCAAGTATAAAAATTATAATGGTAAAAATACAATTTCTCATATTTCTTAAACCCATCTACCAAAGTTATATATTGATATTTTATTAATGTTTTAAAAATTAAACTCGTGGTTTAATTGGAGAAAGTAGTGGTTCATAGTTGATAGTTGAACCGATGATTTTATATATATAATATTATTAAAATTTTTTATAAATTATATTAAAAATATAATATACTAATATAATAAATAAATAATTTTGAGTAAAAAGTAAACAAAATATTTATATTGTATTAAGATCATAATAAATATAAATTTGTGCACTTATATAAACAAGGGATGCCGTGTCATTGGTCAATAAACTGAATGAATCGTCGGTTTGGATAGTTTGCACAAAATTGATCGGTTTATTTTCTTATAACAATCGAACGGAACCATGAACCAATTCTTGGCCCAACAGGTTGAACCGGTCAATTTGCACAAAATTGATCGGTTTATTTTGATTGGACCTTATATAATTTTTTATATTCATAATTGGTACAATTGAAATGAAGTTTGCATATGAGTTTAGATAGAATCATTTGAAGTTTTAAGTGGGACTAGATAGACTTAAATATAGTCATTACTAATAATTTGAAATTTGTGAAAAATTTTATTATATAAATAAATAATAATTTTCTTTTAATTGACACTTTGCAATCATTTAGGTTAAAGTTCTAACTTCTAATTGCAATTGAAACAGAATGTCACTTGAGGTTGTGATCATGTGGCAAAGGGATTAGCAAGGAATAAAGTGAAATATTATATAGGTTAATTGTATTTTCAATTCATTTAATTTGCTTAATATATATTTAGGTTTTATAATTTATCTATAAGTAAAAGGTTTATTTTCTTTCTACATATATTTATTTATATTGGTAATGATACAAATGCAAAGGCGATGCTCACAATAGCAATTGTTATAGTTATAATATATAAGATAGTGATAGTTCTTGTCATAAAACCAGTAGAGCAAACCTCTCATGATAGCTATGATTTTGTCATAAAATATAGTCCCATAATTAATATCATAAAAAGAATTTTATTTAAATATTTTTAGAAATACTCTATTTTAAAATAATATCTCTTTATTTTATTTTTTATAGTAATTAATTATACTCTAATAATAATCATATTATAGAAAGTAGGATAAGAAACCCTTGAGTAGTAATTTTTTTGTTTTAAAATAATAATTGTGTTATTAGTTTTAATATATTTTAAATTATTAATAAAATATTAATTCTTATTCTTATTTATGATTATTTTTAATATATTAATTGAGTCTTAATGCTTCCAACAAACTGTTCCAACAGTTGGCAAAATTTAATTGGGTCATAAAGTGAACTCAACGAAACATTTATATCTGCATTCAAAGCAACCGCAGAAGGGAACTTGTGTAGTATTAAAGGCTGACAGGTCTTTATGGTGCTCTTTATGACTCATATCCTCTTTGCAATTTCGATAAACCCACAATCTTGCCTTTCTGTTTTTTACTCGTTCTTTTTTAATTTAACGTTTAAGATAATTATATTAAAATTAAAAAAATTTAATGAAGTTATTTATTATTTTATTAAAGATAATATAAATAAAGATAAAATTAAAAAATAATTAATTTTATTAATAACTTAAAATGATAAATATTTTAAATTAAACTAAAATTTTTAAAATTATTATTATTTTAAAACAAAATAATTTTTAAGATAGCTACAATTCTTTACTGTAATCATAATTTATTGTAACTTTATATATTTATTTAAATCAATGTTTTAAAACTTTAACGTATTGACTTTGTCAAACTGATTGAATTAGATTTAGGATTTGAGATTTAAAATTTAAAATTTAAAATTCAAGATATAGAGCTTAAGGTTTATGGTCCAAATCACATTTTATAGATTGAATTGTTTTAATTTGGTGAAGGCTGGCAAAACTCGTCAAGTTTAATCAAAATGGATGTGAAGCTAAATTTCAAAAATCGGTCAATTTATAAAATAATGTAAGTTTTAACTATAAATTTATATTTTTAAGTTATTTTATTTATTTTGTTTTAATAAGAATCAATAAAACTCAATAATATTTATGATAAAACATAAAAAAGCTAAACTTATGTCCAAAAGTATAAAATTCATATATTTTTTTATTTTAGTTGATTTCATTGTAATATTTTATAATTGATATTGGTAATTTTATATCATTGTTATGTTTTAATATTTATTTATAATGAAAAATAAAAAAAAATTATATAAAAGCTAATGTGTTGTAGTAGGGTAGTCCCTTATAAAAAATATGACACCAAAGAGCGTGTGAGAAGCTGCAGTGAGTGAGAGAAGGAGATCACTATTTGATCTGTTAATAGTACGATTGTTTCGGCTGATTAGAGAGGATTTTTTTTTTTGTAAGGGGAATGATTTTTTTTTAAAAGAAGAAGTTGTTTTGTGTTTAGATGTAATAATTAAAAATAATTTTTAAAAAATGATGAATAATTTTAGAGATAAAAATTTTTTTTTATTTTTCTTCTTATCAGAAAAAATTATAATTTTTAACTTCTCCTTTATAAGAAGTTTTTTATATTTTTATTAATTTATTATTTTTTTTATAAATATAAATAAATAAGTATATTTTTATTAAAATATATTATTTTTAAAATAAGTCTAAACAAATAAAAATAATTAAGATATTAAGTAGCCATGGAGAATTCCACTTTCACCTCTTAACAGATTTTTTTTATTATTAAATGTATTTAGGAATTATGTTTTTATAATTTATAATTTATTATTTAAATTAAATTAAACAAATAAAGTAAAAAATTTCCAGCTTCGTTAGATATTGTTTTAAAAATTCACCTGTTTTATGAGAGCTTGCAGGCGAAGACAGAAAAGCTTTTGGGCTATTGGATTGTTGGGCTTCCCTAGGCATCAGATTTTGAAGGCCTAATGTCCTTGGATGCTTGGACACTATTGCCCCCACACTACCCACATGGCCCAAGTTATGAATTCTTCATTTTCATATATCATCACTTGCACAATTTATTTCTTTTATGATAAAGCGAGAGTTTGAACTTTGAATATTCAAGAATCCTCTTAACACTTAATATTAGAAATGGTGTTACTTAAATTATGCTTCATGTACATCACTTGCACATTATTATATCAAAAACCACATTAACAAATTTTTAGATAAACTTAACCTATTAAATAAATAAATGTTAAATGTACTTTTAATAATTTTTTATAAGTTAGGAAAGAGATCCTATTCTAAAATATAATATTTCATGAGATATCTTTTATTATTATTGTTAGATAATTGGAGGTAAACCCTCTCTATTTCTCAAATTCTTCCTATTTTAATAAAGACAAGATCAAATCTAAATTATTAATTCCACCGTAAATTTTTTTAATAAAAATGATGATACCAATATTTAAATTCAAGAAATTTTTTTAAGGTTAAATTATTATATAGGTCCCTAAAGTTTTTTAAATAGGTTTATATTTTAAAATTTTGTAATTAATTAGGTTCTTATAATTATAATTTTTGTCATTAGATTCTTATCATTAGTGATATGTTTGTGCTCCATTTTTTGTACTGACATGGCATATAGTATGTATATACTCACTTACTACATCAATACATATATATACAATTTAATTTTTATACTTTTACTGAATTTTTAAATATATAGATTCTTATAGATTAAATTATAAATGCTAACCTTAAATTATAAACCAGGAACTAAACCTTAAACCCTAAGTTCTAAACCCTAAACCCTAAACTCAATCTCTAAAATCTAAATTTAAACCCTAAATTTTAAATCCTAAATTATAAATTATGTTTAATTAAAGGGTTTAGAATTTATTGTTTAAGGCTTGAGATTTAGGTTTTAATTTTAGAGTTTAGCATTTAGAGTTTAGAGTTTAAATTTTTACTTATAAGAACTTATTTGAAAATTCAATAAAATTATAGAAACCAAATTATATAAATGTGCCTTGATATAACAAGTAAGTATTTACTATATATGTACACAATATACTATGTCAACATGAGATAATGGTTCACAAATGGATAACTAATGTCCAACTAAAAACAAAATAATTTCATTCCATTTAAGATAGAGGTGGCAAAATTGGCCCAGCCCGACGGGCTGGCCCAACCCAACCTGAAAAATAATAGGGATAGGTTAGCAAAATATTGGTCCGAAAAAAATCAGACTTTTTTGGCCCAGCCCGATGTGGCCCGCAGCCCGAATGGGTTGGCTCGAGTTGACCCGATGGGCAAACCAATTTTTTATTTATTTAAAAAATGATAGAAATAGTCTAAATGCAATATATTCATAGGTACTTTTTTTTCTGCAATATAAAATTTATGATCCACCTAATTGATTAACCTTAATCTATTTTACTTCTTTAGAGGTATAGTTTTTTTTTTCTATATTTTTCGGCAAAAACTTTATGGCCAAACATATTTAAAAAGTCTAAACAACAGTGAAAATTTTAGTTCTTTTTGTTTTTAACTTCAGTAAATTGATTGAACATTAAGTAATAATTATAAAGGGGAATGAATCACAATTTAAATAGAAAACAAAGCACCCAGTCAAAATGATGGGGGTGAAAGTATAAAACATAATTCATATAAAATAAAACAAAATCATCAGTTTCTTGTTTTATAAATATTGCTTTTCTCCTTTTTTTCATTCTTTTTCTTTCACAATTGTTATAATTTAATAAGAGAATGAATGTTAACAACATTGTTTGTGAAAAATATCATTTTAACATAAATTTTATTATTAAATAAATTAAAATTAAAAAGTTACAATTAAATATATAAAACAACAACTTTAACTATATATATATATCTCATATTTTGTTTATTATTTTAATATTTTTAGTATAAAAAAATATTATAGTTATATTTAAATAAAAATTAATAATTATAGTTATATTGGACCAGTCCGATAGCCCAATGAACTGGGTTGGACTAGTAATATGTCAGCCCAATTTAAATTCAGTCTAGCCCGAACTGGCCTGAGTATGTCACTAGCCCGATCGGACCGGCCCGATTGACAGCTCTAATTTAAGACAAACAAAGTAAAGGGTTCAAGAGTTGCCTCCCATACTTGCCATAGAGTCACCATGTTTCATGCCAAAAGCACAGTGCACATATGAAGAACAAAAATGCTAGAGGGTAAGAGGGAGATGAATGCTACCCTTCTTGGTTGAGACTCAACGTTTCTTTCTTGTGCAATAACGTATATGTACCTTTCAAATGAAAATTACCATCTAACCTTTATAAAGAGCCTTTTGGTAAATATAATGTAGTTCTCGTAACACAAATTAAATTTAACTCAATATTCTAATAGGCTGATTAAAAATAAATTAAATGTATATATAAACCTCAAGTTGATTAATAAATTGGTCAATTTCATTATGATCATAGTCAAGTTTAATTATACTAGTCCACATTTAAGTTGTTATAACAAAGATCCATTTATAAATTTTTAAAATATAAGAATTTATTTAAAAATTTCAAAAAAATTATAGAGACCTAGTGAATAATTTCATTTTTTAAATTATTCAAATCTCCTTTGTTGTTAATTCACACTTAATGACTTTCACAACACAAAAATTTAATTAGTGAGTTTTTCTTAATTCTGTGAAATATAAAATTATGTATTTGTATTTTAAAAGATCTAAGTGCAAGTTGTGAGTCTTTATTAAAGTTTAGTAATATATATTAACAATACTTATGCACAAGATGGGAGAATATTACAACTACAAAAATTAATAAAACATATTAACCTCCAGAGAAAGAACCAATTGAATCCATTGATGAACTATATGATGAACACCTTATCTGTCAAGAACAAAGAGAAGCAAAAACTACAACTAATCCAATTGGAACAATTAGTTGATGGAAGGAAAATATGTAGAGGATTTTCAACTTGCTTTACCCAACCAAAACAAGACTCAGAGAAGAGGAAGAGGGAATACAGTGAATCCAACGTGTGTTTCAAAAAATGTAACCCCATTATCTTTTAAAACTGCTGAACAATTTTACTAAAGTAAAAGATAACTCCAATTTAACAAATTATGGTTTTAATTAATTAACTGTATGAGTTAATTAATTAAACTACTAAAAATGACTCTCTCTTCCTTTAGTCAGTAAATGTGATAAGAAACTAATTGACTACAAAACGGGCTGCAAGTTGGGGCCTTTACCCAATGTACTTGTAAATAACCCAATCTATCACGAATTACCCACATTTTATTATGACACAATCCATTCTTAGTTTAGTACTAATCCAAGACTGATCACCTTATTAATTCTGTAATTGAACTAATAATTAATTAATGTTAATCCATAAAAATTATTAAATTAATTTAACAATATAAACTTTAATATCTTTTATTTTTTAAATGACATTTAATTATTTTATGAAAATGTAAAAATATTAATTTATCCTTATATTTTAATCTTCTACAAGTGTATATCAATATATTTATACTAAGTAAATATATTTTAAAATTAAAATGAATATGGAGTTATATTAAGATAGGGGAAAATTAATATACCGTAAAATTTTAATACAACTCACATTAGTTTATGTATAAATTGGATGAAGTTGACATCAGTGAGAGAAGATGGTGAAGAAAATAATTAAACTTTTAAACCGTACTAAGACTCATTTGGAAGAGTTTATTTTTTTTGGAAAGAGTACTTAATACTTCTTAAGTGAAAATAACATTTTGGATAGACTTATAAAAAAGAGTACAAAAAACAAAAAAAATAGGATTGTCAAATGGGATGACCCTCCTTTAAGCAAGGCGGGGTATGCTAGTCTGCCAAATTTGGTAGGTTAGCAAACTTAGCCCAACCTATCCTTTGGTGGGTTGTGAGCTAGGCGAGCTAATTTGCCAGAAACCAAAAGAAAAATATCCTACACAACAGACGACGCTGTATTAAGTTCAAAGAGTCAAAGGTGATCTTATATTCTTCCTCACTAATCTATAATAACAGCAAACCAGGTACAACTAACTAAATAAAAGAGGAAGCCTAACATTTATATTATGAATAAAGTAAAAACAATATTTTTTTTCATTTTCATTTTATAAATACCTATAAGTAATAAGTATCAGCATTTGGAATAAAAAAGTTAAAAACAACATGGACAATGAAGAGAAAAACAAAAAACTACATGAAGTTGCCTTCCTGTAGAATTAAAGCACCACAATCAACATAGAAAGCCCCCTCCAACCACTAAGTACAGAAAACTAGAAAAGCATATATCTTGGACACAATGATGTCCTGGATACTCTTTCCCTCAAAAAGTTACAACTATTTCATTACTTGAATATCCAATAAATACATTAAAATAAATTCTAAATTTACCAAACACATGGCATCAATAGTTATTAATAAATATCAATCTAGAACATTAGCATCATAATGTTGGAAATGAACAACATTAAAAGAATGAAGGAAATAATGAAAGATATGCATCGAATGCTTAATGAACATTGTAGATAAAATAACTATAAGCAGCAAGAAAAAGAAAAGAGAACTAAAAAAAAGTAGAAATATAAATCTTTAGACTTACTCTTAACCAAGACATGCAATATATAATCTAAAAGTGCAAGAAACATCTTTGAATTGCAATTTTGCAACTACAATGTAAATTAATACTTAGATACAAAGTTTGCAACTAGAAAAACACTTAACAAATGAGCATCCACATCTACTGATCTACAATGATCATTGATCAAGTAATGCACTAATGTTGCTACAACAATCAACTTTAAAAGAGAAAGGGGGCAATAAAAAGGAAGAAGAAAAGGCTGTGAAGCTTGGGAGCTTGACTCTTAGATTCTTCATTTCCTGGTTCTGCAACACAATTATACAAGTAAATTGAAACTAGATCTGCAAATTCACACAATAAACAAACAAAAAGGAAAAAGTCAACAACCCTAACTTGTGAAACAAACACTTTTAAAGTCCTTTAAAAATAACATACTAAAAATACTAATTAAATAATATCAAGTTCTTTAAAGTTCATCTTTCATCACATCATTGAAATCATATTCTTTTTCTATATTACTGTGGCCTTTTTAATAAAAAACCGTTGCTAAATATAGTGGCAAAAAATTCAATTTGCCACAGAATAGTATTACCATGGCTAATTACCACGGTACGCAAATTAAAAAAATTTTAAATATTCAATCGTGGCTAAAGTCATGGCAACCAATTCGGTCTGCCACAGAATTATTAAACCTTGGCTAATTGCCATGGTATTAGCAGTAAGAGAATAAAAAAAATGTTAAATATTCAATTGTGGCTAAAGCCGTGGCAACGAATTCGATATGCCAAGGTAGGAGAATAAAAAAATGTTAAATATTCAACCATGGCTAATGTCGTGGCAACGAATTCGATCTACCACGGAATGATTATACCACGGCTAATTACTACGGTATTAGCCACAGTAGTCGAATGAACAAAATTTAAATAGTAAATGGTGGCTAAAATCATGGCAAAGAATTCGATCTACCATGGAGTACTGATACCATGGCTAATGGCCATGGTATTAGCCACGGTAGGCAAATAAAAAATTTTAATATTCAACCGCGTATTAGCCACGGTATGCGTATGAAAAAATTTTAAATAGTAAATTGTAGCAAAGAATTCGATCTGTCACGAAATAACAATACTGTGGCTAAATACCAATTGTTAGATTGAAAAAAAAAAACACATTGAATTTGATGCACACAAGTTTTAATACTTTTTTTAATCATTCACTATTGTATCATACGGTTCAAATATCTTACATAACACTTTTAATGTCATTTTTTATTGCAATCTTAAATTTTTTTAAATTTAACTGTATAATTGAATATACTCACCATCTTCGTTTCACATACAATTGTTTGTATATTCTTTTCATCATTTACTATCACATTGTGAGGTTAAAAAGTGTAAAATTATGCTAATCACATATCGATCGTAGCCAGATCTTCACAACACTTAGCACACAAACTTAGCTCGCGACATATATGTGATCCAATGATCAAATCAACTAAGGTGATTATAAGAGAGGGATGTTGATCCAAGACACACTTTTCTTTATGAGAGAGTAAGGTGGCTATGTCACCTTATTCCTATGTTTTACTATTACTGATACTTTTCGTAAATTTTTCAAAATTAAAAATTTTCAACCATTTAGTTGAAAAAATCCAACTTGAAAATGATGCCCATAAATTATACATGTTTTTCATTACTCACTATTGCATTATAAACTTTAAATATCTTATAAAATATTTTGTTCAAAGTTTTTATTTGGATTGTTAAAAATTTAAAAATCTGACCATTGGATTAAATATACTCACCATTTTCGGTTTACACACAAATTTTTGTATATTCTTTTCATCATTTATTATCACATCATGTGGTTAAAATATGCAACATTGTGTCGATCGCGTACTGGTTGTAGTCCGATCTTCACCACACCTGGCATGCAAACTTAGCATGCAACATACATGTAATCCAATGGTTAGATTGACTAAAATCGAATGGGATGATGATCCAAGACACATTTTTCTTTACGAGAGAGTAAATTTTGTGTTGTTAAAATTTTCAATATTTTGATCATTGGATTGAAAGAGCTAATCAATTTGGTCATGTACATAAATTTTTGTATATTTTTTTATAATTCACTATTATATCATACCATTGTTAGCTAAAATAATATATAAATGAAAATTTTTGTATATAAAGTAGAATTATATTTTAAATCATATTTTAAAAAAAAAATATATATAATAATAAAAATATAAAAATAAAAAATATAATACTTATTAATTCTATGATGTGAGTAAATTATGATTTAGTATTTTAAAAGTATCATATTTGAAATTTATATGTATTATTACAAGATATTAATATAAAACAAGTTCAGATAATAAGAAGAAAAAAAAAGCTTTTACCTAAAAGAAAATGTGTTTTATAAAGAGATATTATTGTTAATACTTTATTTGGATTATGAAAATCTAAATAAAAAGTTGTTGTCCTCTCATAATCAGCCCAAAAATAAAAATGTTGTTGTCCTCTCATAATAAGAAAAAATGTTATATTTTTTACCTTTATTTTTTTCTTTAATTAAAAAAAGCTAAAAATACAACAGTGAGGAATGAACAAAAGTCTAGAACTTTAATTCAAAATTATCTTGATTCATCCCCTCATAAGGAATTGCCAAAACATTTTATTGTTCACCTATTCCAATATAAAGGATTAGTAAATCAAATAATGGACAGTAAATGGGTTGGTTTGAAAATAAATGAATACTAGTTGCATTATTCTCGTTAGACTTAAACCTAACTAAAATAAAACAAGATGTTATAACTTACAAATATGATAAGGAAAATTATACCCTACTCTAGAGAATTTATACTCTAGAATAGGGTTTTTTATTTTTAAAATTTTGGTTTTTAATTTTTCTAATTTTTATTATATTTTTATTTTAAGAAATAAGTTTAAAGAATTTAAAATAAAATTTAAAAAATAAAAAAGTAAATTTTTTTAATTTCTTAATACAACTATTAAAAAATATTTTAAAAAATAGAAAACGAAAAAGTAAAAAAAAATATTTTGGTTTTTTTTTATTTGTTCATATATTTTTAAAAATTTTTATACTTATTTCTTAAAATAAAAAATATAACAAAATTTTAAATTTTAAAAATAAATTTAAAAATAAAAAACCCTACTCTGGAGTAGGTATTTTGCACCATATGAGAATTATATTATTAGATTTATTAGTGAGAAAATTATAAAAGGTTAAATTTTAAAGTATTTTCACTTAAAAAAAAAAAGAAGTTAGCTACCCCCAAAACTACGTCGTTTTGGGGATAGCTTTTTGAAAACCTAAATTCACAAAATGGCAGCCACTCTTCACCAACATGTCTTCATCGTGCCTCTCTTCACCACCCCTACAGCCACAGCATGGTCACTTTCCAGCATTCTTCCAACTAGCGTTCTTCAAGCCAGCACCGTTTGCCCACCCTTACAGCATTCTTCTGGCCAGCACAATAGCACTGACGTTGTTTTTTATAGGTGAAAAAGGTTGGGTTTTTCTTATAAACTCTCTCGCTACTATTTGAATGGGTGTTTTGGCAAATATTTTTAATGCATTTAAGGACATTTTCTACTTTTAAAACGTTTTGATAATGTCTTGAAACATTTTGAAGTGGGTTAGAAACATTTCTACCAGTTTTTAACCTGTTTCAACCCATTTTGACTTTGCTGTAAATGTTTTGGCCAAACAATTTTTTTTTAAAATGGGGGAATACATAGGGCAGACATATGGTAAGTGTGTCCAATACACATGTAGTCCTTCTTTATAGTTCCTTAGTTTTCCTCCACCCTTCACTTGACCCCTTAAGTGCACCAGTTATGACTTTGAGTTAATACCTGTTTACATCTTGCATATTAGAAATCTGTCTTGCATTTATCTGAATTTACTGATAATCATACTCTTTTGGAATTTAACAATTCTTATATATCATTATAGAGTTGTGTTTATCTCATCTCTTTGGTGTTATTCACATGGCTCTTTTTTTATCCTTTTCTTTTTTGCTTCTTTTTGGTTATTTTTGGAGGATACCTGATTTTATACATAGCTGTACATATTAGACATTGTCTCTAATAAATTCTCTTTTAAAAATTACTATAAAGTAATAGGCTTTGACTATTTTAGAGTACCTAGTGGCTCATGGCTCAGAATAAGTCATAGAAGAGATCAGAGAACATACCTATCAAATATAAGTAATTTCCTTTTCCTCAATCCTATTTAAAGTTATATATTGTTAATTAATTGTCATGCAGGTGTCCTTAGTCTTGTAGAAATGATTTTAAAAATTAGAATGCATCTTGATATCATTGTAACCACCATGTGAACAGACATTGTTTGATTTTCAATATATTGATTCCAGTGGAAGAAACCAGGGTAACAATGTCAGGAAAAAATCTCAGAGTCTTGTCCTCCTTGTGAATGATAAAGAAAGAATAATAGAAGTTAGACAAAAGGCTGCTGCTAACAGGGACAAGTAAGTGTGCTCTAATTTATTTAAAATTATATTTTATGCTTGGTTATTTTGTTGTTGTTGTTATGTACTTTCTCTATCTAGTTCCTTGTTTAGCTAGCACCAGAAATTGTAAGACCAGTATAAAATCCAAACACTACTTGACTTTGATAATCATAGTGGAATTGCATTGATCACTTGGCTTGTTCTGCATGTTGTTTGTCAAATTTAATCTGATGAATTGGGTTAAAATTATTAATAAGTTTTTATGAATGCTTGGAATTTTAAAATAGAATGAATGCATGACTATTTACAATTCATGTGGGAGACTCTCCAAACTAAATATTTGACTATTTACTTTTTTGGTGAACAAATGACTTCAGTAGACAATCTAAACTTTGCAACTTCATTTGAAAAATAACAATGGAATTGCTCTCAACGTGGCAGAGTTAAAGAATGATCCTATGTAATCATTTAGGAACATTTGGGATTTTATGGAATCTTTAAATTAGGATTTGACCTTACCATTTAAATAATTTAGTTATTTAAGTTTTCAATCTGGGAGTTTGCTAAGTGCTAATTGATATTTCTAATTATGACATGTTTCATTTAAGTTATTTCTTTGCCAAACTCACTATCACAACGTGACAGCTGATGAAAAAATGCACCAAAATGACCTTAAGGAGACAAAAAAGAAAAAATACAGAGATAAAAAATGAAGTCGCTACTAATTAATTAGAAGAATAATTGGGATAATTTAAAAACCAAATACTGACCCTTAGAACTAGGGAATGAGTTCGGGAGTCTAATTATATGTGAGGAAGGTGTTAGGCACCCCACAGCGTCCATCCCTAAGAATAGTTTTACAAAATTATTTGTACTTAAATTTATTATGTTTGAATTACCCCTTTTTTGTTATCGCGATTTAGAGAAAAATACAGAAGTGAGAGGAACGGACCTGTCTTACTATACAAGTTCCTACGTACTCCTATGAGATCGAGGTCCACGTAATTCGAGTATATTTACTAAAACCATGCCTAGGAAAGATCTATGATCAATTTCCTAGGGCGACAATGTTTTAGGTTTGTTCAGGGAGGATATGTAATATCATCCCAAAGGTGAAAAATGTTTTGGATAATGTTGGAGAAAATC
>JASKGM010000001.1:17515183-17534925 GCA_034509205.1 Ceratonia siliqua | reverse complement strand
CAAATTTGTGGCTATTTTTCTCCCAAATGTTCGCCAGCGTCTGACCGTCAACCACCCTCATGCATCTTACCCCTCTTTGGTTGCATCGTCCATCACTTTGCTTAGATATTTCGTTGGATCCAAACCCAAAATCCCCTGAGATTTTGAAGCTTGGAACCACTTCCATGCTTCAAGAAAACTTGAGGCTTGGAACCAATTCCATGCTTCAAGAAAACTTGAAGCCTAGAACGAGTTCTTTTCTGACGACAGTGTTCAAGGACAGCGATGGAATCTGAATGGCTGAAGGTCGACGGAGGAGAAGAGAGGAGATGGGAGACGGAGGTTTCATGGAATCCAAATGGCAGGGCTGTGATTTCTAATGAGGGAATTTTGAAAACAGAGGAGGGGTAATTGTCTCAATAAAATATTTCCCTTTTTATTGGAGTTGATTATTTTTGAAATATCATTTTCTAGCTAATAAAATAATCAAGTATTCCTTCCTTTTTTTATATATATAAAAAAAAGTACTTCTCAAAATAATATGTCCCAAACAATTATAAAATGGAGAAGCACTTTTTAAAAAATTATAATAATAATCAGCTTTTCTCCTTGATTAAGCTCTCCCAAACGCACTCTTAAGTCATGACTGTTAGATCTCTGATAGGTCTAAAACGTTAGAATGGTTTAGAAAATTTATGAAATTGATAGAATATTAATTAGACAAGAAGATTAAGGTTTTTAAGAATTGACGGAAGGTGATGAAAAAGGAATAGTATAACAGTTAATTATACATAGAACTTGGCAACAAAATGGAGTTTTAAAAATAAGGAATAGGACTTTTTTCGAGATGATTAAGTCAATGATGGTGCGAATAAAAATACCCATTTTTTATCGGTGAGATGCTCTGCTAACCATAGCTTTTATACTTAATCAAATGCCCTCTAAATTAGTCCTTCTACACCCTATAAATTATGCATAGGTCGAAAACCTAATTTGAGAGTTGTGCGACCATAAGGATTAGTAGCTTATATCTTTAATTCATCCCATAGATATAAAAGTGGATCAAGAGGAAGGAAGTGTGTAATGTCACCTATGAAATTCCTTGGTCAATATCTTCCTTAAGAAATTTCATCTATTCCAAAATCATACTAGATAGGGAATAAATATTTCTTAATTAACCAAGTATAAATTTTTTTACTTCTATAAATTTTTACAGCGTGATAGTAAAAAAGATAAAATGAAAATTTTTAGTGACAATTTGGAAATATGTTAGGTAAAAATGAAATTTATTTTTGATGCTTAAACTTTATCCTAAAATAATTCAAATAAATTATTAGTTTACAATTGTAAGTTGAAGATTAAAAATTAGTACCAATTTTCCAAATTCTCTCTAGATATTGCAAGCATTTCCTAGAAGCTTCTTTAGATATTTTTAGCAAAAACATCACGTGGCCTTCCAAAACTTTCTTACAAATTATACAAGGCAAATTCTCGGCTGAACTCTGGAGAGTTCCTCTTGAAATATCTAGGTTCATGGCTTTGGTTTTTCTTACAACAGTACCCGTTTTCTTCCAGAAATTTTATTATAATTTCTTTCCTTTCCCCTTCCAGAAATTCTTGAATTTCCAATGCTTTCCTTCAGCTAAAATATCTGGGAGCACTTGTTTATTTTTTTAGCTGCACTTAACCCCTTTCTTTCCAGAAAGCTTTTGGCAACTCCTTCCAAAATACTCTCGTTATTCTTCTCGTCCTCTCTAGCTCTCATTTCTCCAAGATGTCCAACATGTTCGAATAACGTCTTATGTTACTGCTTTCTGAGGTTATAATTTATCTCGTTTTCTCCCACAGCTCCTAGCTCTCACTTTAGCCCCATCGTAATAGCTCATTGCAGGGAAAAACAAGAGTCTTGTTGAAGGAAACCAACAACACGATATCCTCCCTTCTATGCTGTCGTTTAGTCCACAAAAAGATGTTGTATTGTGGGTTTCATTTTACTGCCACTAAGCTATAATTTTGGGGCTTTAAAACACCATTATGTCAATTTATTTTAGTTTCAAATGTTGGGTTAAAATTTTAGGCAAATTTAGAGCAATGAGAGAGTTCTTTGAATATTCCATTAGTAATAGAAATTTTAAGATTTTAATTATTGAGTTTTATTATTGCTACAATGATAAATAAAGAGGAGAATTCAAAAGAAACTTCGTTTAAAATTTGCTCAAGTGTATTTCCAAGAGTTGAGGACAACTTGGGCTAGTAGGGTATGTCCAAATCTTCAAATTGGTGAATGGATTTACTTACCTTTGGATGACTGCACTTTTGAATTTATGATATATTTTTCTGTTATTTAAAAAATGATTTGAAATCTCAATATGAAAGTGTTATGTTTATATATGAATCAAGTTTTAAAAGAACGGTGAAAGAGATATGTCTCATTTGAGAGGAAACAAATAAATGAGTATTGATATATTCATGTGAAGAAATTTCACAAGTTTATGAATTATTATTGGCAATATGATATATTCATGAAACTGCTAGTATACGGGAGATTATATTATAATGAGAATAAATTGTGAAGTTGTGAAAATTATTGGATTTAAATTATTTTGGGATCCGTGTTAGATCTGTGGTAGAACCACTAGGTATATCTAGGTCTCAACCTTTGCTAATTGAGTTGGTTCCTAGTAAAGGGTTTGATTATTCGCCCCCTGGTTAAGTGGATTTCCAATGGAGCTTTCCCTTCTGTTAAGTGGGTTCCCGGAGCTAAAATGAGGATTTATTTTCTCATTGCTTCCTGGTTGAGTTAGAACTGCTTCTTGGTTGAGTGGGTTCCCAATGAAGCCTCCCTTCGGTAGAGTGGTTCCCGGGGTGAGAACTTGAATATCCTCTTATTAGTGGGTTCCCGGAGGTGAGAACTTGGACTTCCTCTTTGGGTGAGTGGACTCTTGGAAATGGATTGTTGAGTTCTTAGTTTGGGTTCTCACATAGAACTTTGATGGATCTTGGTATTATATAAATGTGAGAATATTTAATTTTAAACGAGGATTTACTATTTATGAAATTATAAAGGTTTAACTATGTATTTGAGAAGTTTTACAAGTTTTAGATTTCAATCTCTCTCTTATTTATGAAATTTACAATTTGTATTCCTTAATAATTTTATATTTAACATGTATACTTATCTTGCTTCCCAAAGTAATGTTATTACTTTGATGTTTATGATACATATGTTATTTTCTTGATGCTTTGTTATTTCTTTGATGTATTACGATATAGTACTCGTTTTCTAATACTTCATGAAAGGAATACGTAATACTTCTGGGAAGCCTGGTATCATTTGGTAAGTATTATCCCACTCACTAAGTCTATATGACTCACCCTTGTATTGCATGTTTTTTAAAATAAAACTATGGTACTTCCACAGTCCGACTCTCCAGTTACACTAGAACTACCTCTTGAATTTGGTGGTTTTTTCCTTGAAGGCAAATGGAGCCACTCTTAGAGAAGTTTTGGATAATTGTTTAAAAAGTTGCATGGTTCATCTTGTTATAATGTAATCTATGTTTTGACTAGTGCTTGCATTATGTAGTACATTGGTAGTGCGTTTGTATTGTTGGTGAGTAGTTGATGTATTGTGGCCATGGAGGCTTAATGATAATTTATAGTGGGTCTGTCCACCTTGTTGGATACTGCGTGCATATAGGGAATATTCAAAAATAAAATGAAACTATGTCAAAAATTTTATAAAATTTACCCTACTTAACCTTTATTGTGGTGGTCAAATAATGTCTATATTCTATTGATTTCTTGAAATTTTATATGCTTATGTTTAGGCTCTTAGGATGCTACTTATAAGGGTGTCAATATGGGCTGGCACAGCCTAACCCACGTTGGCCACCTAAACATGTGGGCTGGGCTGGGCTAGGCTGGGATGAGCCAGCCAATATTTTATATGGGCTAACAAAATCCAAGCCCTTGGTGGATCATAGGCTGGCCCATGGGCCACCATATATGTATGTATGTATGTATGTATATATATATATATATATATATATATAAAATTAATATTTTCATAAAATTACTTAATAACTATATCTAATTATCACTAAATTACATCAAAGTTTCAATATACAAATTATATAAATTACTACAATAACATTATAAATTACTCAAGCTATAACAAATGTAAAACATTGATAAAGAAGTCTTAAGTTATAATATAAAATTTTTCAAAGTTTCAATACAATAATATAAATTCCTTAAAATTTCAATACAATAACTAAGTTAGGTTTTTTATAAAATAAAAAAAAATTGCCTTGGCCTACAAAGCTAACCCGACCCTAACCAAGTTCAACTCCCTAGTTTAGGGTACCAGCCCACATAGGCCCCAGTTGAAATATGGGTTGCTACAGCCCACCCCATATTATAGGGTCCATATGGGCCAACCTTGTGGACTAACCCATATTAACACCCCTAGCTACTTGAGCAGTAGTTTCCTATGCTGATTACATGCCCATAATTGGAGTGTGACAAAGTGCATTGTCATAAGATAATTCAAATAGAGGTGAGGTTAATAAAAATATTTCCTTTTATAGAAAAACAAAATGATTTTCAAAATCACAAAGTTGAGGAACAAAACATTGTGCTTCACCTATCTCATTCGAGTGCGAGTATGGTATGAGCAAATGATAACTCATAAGAAGTTATGCTACGTAAGAGTAATTGGCAAAGCATTCCTTGTCGTCATTTTGAAATTGAAGGGAAAGTGCTCATAATCACTTCACAAGTTTGACTGTGTATTTGAGAAGTTTTACAAGTTTTAGATTTCAATCTCTCTTATTTATGAAATTTACAATTTTCATTCCTTAATAATTTTATATCTAACATGTATACTTATCTTGCTTTCCAAAGTAATGTTATTACTTTGATGTTTATGATACATATGTTATTGTCTTGACGCTTTGTTATTTCTTTGATGTATTACGATATAGTACTCGTTTTCTAATACTTTATGAAAGTAAAACGTAATACTTCTGGGAAGCATGGTATCATTTGGTAAGTATTATCCCACTCACTGAGTCTACATGACTCACCCTTGTATTACATTTTTTTCAAATAAAACTATAGTACTCTCCAATTACACCATAACCTACCTCATGAATTTGGTGGTTTTTTCCTTGAAGGCAAATGGAGCCACTCTAGGAGAAGTTTTGGACAATTGTTTAGAAAGTTGCATGGTTCATCGTGTTATAATGTAATATGTGTTTTGACTAGTGCTTGCATTATGTAGTACATTGGTAGTGCGTCTGTATTGTTGGTGAGTAGTTGATGTATTATGGCCATGGAGGCTTAACGATAATTTATGGTGGGTCTGTCCACCTTGTTGGATATTGCGTGCATAAAGGGAAATTCAAAAATTAGAGGAAACTTTGTCGAAAATTTTATAAAATTTACCCAAGTTAACCTTTTGTTGTGTTGGTCAAATAATGTCTACATTCTCTTGATTTCTTGAATTTTCATATGTTTATGTTCAGGCTTTTAGGATGCTACTTGTAAGGGTGTCAATATGGGTTGGCCCAGCCTAACCCACGTTGGCCACCCAAAAATGTGGACTGGGCAGGGCCAACTAATATTTTATATGGGTTGACAAAACCCGAGTCCTTGGTGGGACATAGGCTAGCCCATAGGCCACTATATATGTATGTGTGTTTATATATATATATAATTAATATTTTTACAAAATTACTGAATAACTATATCTAATTATCACTAAATTACATCAAAGTTTCAATTTACAAATTATATAAATTACTACAAGAACAATATAAATTACTCAAGTCATAACAAATTTAAAACATTGATAAAGAAGTCTGAAGTTATAATATATCTTTTTCAAAGTTGCAATACAATAACATAACTTTCTTAAAATTTCAATACAATAACTAAATTAGATTTTTTTATAAAATAAAATAAAAATTGCCTTGGCCTACAAAGCTAGCTTGGCCCTAACCAGGTACAGCCCCTTAGTTTAGGGGACTAGCCCACATAGGCCCGATTGAAATATGGCTTACTACAGCCCACCCTATATTATAGGGTCATATGGGCTAACCTTGTGGGCCTGGCCCATATTATTACCCATAACTACTTGAGTGGTAGTTTCTTACGCTGGTCACATGCTCATAAGTAGAGCGTGACAAAGTGCAGCGTCATAAGATAATTCAAATAGAGGTGAGATTAATAAAAATATTTTATTTTATAGAAGAACAAAATGATTTTCAAAATCACAAAGTTGAGGAACAAAACATTGTGCTTCACCTAGTTCATTCGAGTGCGAGTATGGTATGAGCAAATGATAACTCATAAGAAGTTATGCTACGTAAGAGTAATCGACAAAGCATTCCTTATCATCATTTTGAAATTGAAGGGAAAATGCTTATAATCAGATGATGAAGAGCATATAACTGTACAAGAGATTATTTTATGCCCGAGTAAGGATAAATGGATAAAGGCAACGGAAAAGGAAACATAATCTATATATAAGGAAAAACCATGTTGGAGACTTGGTTGATCTTCTACCAGGTTGAAAGGCCACAGGGAATAAGTGATTCTCTAGATTACATGAAAGGCAAATAGATCTATTGAAATGTAGAAGGTATGTCTAGTGACTAAAAGTTACAAACACTTGGAGGATAAGTAAGGATAAATGGTTAAAGGCAATGCAAGAGGAAACATAATCTATAAGGACAAACCATGTTAGAGACTTGGTTGACCTTCTACCCGGTCGAAAGGTCATAGGGAACAAGTGATTCTTTATATTAAGAGAAAGGCAAATAGATTCATTGAAAGGTATAAGGTACGTCTAGTGACTAAAAGCTACTCACATTTGGCGGATATTCATTATGAAGATACCTCCTTACCTAATGTAAGGTTTAATTTGTTAAATTAATCATAGTCATATTTGCAAGTTTGAATTTAGAGTTGCAACAAATAGATGTAAAGACCGTATTTCTCAATGGAAAACTAGATATGAAAATATATAAGGAACGACCATTAGATTTTAGAGAAAGGAAAAGAAGCACAGAGTTTGCAAACTCCAAAGGTCCAATTATAGACTAAAACAGCCATATAGAAAATGGTATTTGAAAGTTCATCGAGTAGTTACATCTTACAAATTTTAAATTAATCAATGAAGACCATAGTATATATATATATATATCAAATAGTTTGAAAATTTTTCAACATTTCTTTTTTACATAGATGATATATTATTGGTAGGAAACAATCTAGGACATGTCATTAAAAGTTGGTCACCAGATTAAGGATAATGGGTGAAGCAAAATGATTCATAGTGAAAGATTGAAGATGCACCAGTAGCAAAGGTGATGGCCTTGGCCTTGACACATGTCATAAGATCCAACCAGAAAATCATAAAATGAAAAATATTCCTTACTTCTATGTAATAGGAATTTAATGTTGAACAAATAGCCTAACATTTGATATGACATTAGTCTTGTAAGCCGTTTTCAATCTAACTTGGATCAACCTGACTGAAAAATAGTTAAGGAGATACTGAGATACTTATCATGGCAAGACCTAGTATACATGTAAAAAATATAACTTTGTTAGAGATGTCATAACACGGAAAGATATTATTCTACAGTATATTTTTATGTATAAGATAACATACCCCTTAACTAGTAGCTAGAAAATGTGGAAGGAAATGAAATTGTTTAAAGGAAATTACTATCCTACCACCCCTTACCTCTCATCCCCTATTTTTTTTCTTCCTTTTTTTATTTTGTATTTTTTCTTTTCAATTTTGTATTTTTTAAGAATTTTTTAGAATTTCTTTTCTTTTTCTTTGAAATTATTACTTTTTTGTAAGTTTTTTTATCATGTAATTTTTTTTGGATTTTTTTTTTGAGTTTTTATTGGATTTTTGAATTTTATAACTTAAAATTTACTTCTCATTAATAAATATTAAAATAAATAAAAATAAATTACACGTATCTGCATAGCAAAGTAACCCCTTGTTTAGCGTTGACTGTAACTATCAAGATCCGCAGTTCCCGAAGCATCGATAAGATTATAGCTATGATGAAATTGTTCAATCCATGTTAATTATTTTCCGCAAGGGCCCAATAAGTACAATATTTTGCATCTTATTTGAATGTTTTACAATATTGACACCAATCATCATATATAGATAAAGTAATGATACTTATACATAATTTTTTTTTACATCACTCTTACACCTCTTCTCACATTTATTATTTTATTATTATTTATCATATACCATCATCTATCATCATCATTATTTTATAATATATCAATGGCTAATGTGTAAATAATGTGTAAAAAAAATTATGTATGAGTATCATTACTCTATCATATAGCTTTTACTATTTTCAAAGAGAAATACCCATGTTTTTACCCAGTAACACCACTTTTTCTTATACCTCACTTACACCTTCACTTTTAACCATTGATATATTATATTATTATATATTGTTAAAAATTATTATGTGTTTCCTTATTATATTAGGTAGCAAATGTTGCCCTAGTGGGCTTAGGACTTTAATGCAATGTGTAACATAATATTTTATTATAAATAGACATACAGGGAACTTGGTTGCAGACAAGTTAGTAATCTCATTCTCATTCCCATTCTCATTCTTTCTTTACTTTGTAACATGGTATTAGAGCCCATTTTTCCTAAATTTTTCTCAATCCCTAATTTCCCTAAATTTTTCTAAAACCCTAATTTCCCAAATCCCTTCCTATCCCTACATCCATTTTGACCTGCTGCCTTCTCTAACAATCGGTAACCCTCTAATCGGAGCCGTCATTGTCGGCGTGGTCTCTCTGACCATAGCCATGTGCTGGGCTTGGGAGAAGGATGTGATTTGAGCATTTTGTGATGGTTTGGCTGACGTTCTAGACGCGTGGTGGCTATGCGACGTTCACAGGAGAAATACACCACGTTGCTAGCACATCAGACCTCGCCAGCGACAACAGTCGTGGAAGATGGTGACTGGGCTCGTGACCTTCTACCTGAAAGCTACGTGTTTTTTGCATTTTTTTTGGAGATCTACAGGCTAGGTGTGCATTTAGAGGATATCGCCGGCCATTTTCTAGCTTGCCGGAGATCTGGTTTTCAGTGAACATTACTTCAGGTGTGGTTGTTCTGATTTGTGGCTTTTATGCTTCTTTGGATGCTTTAAGCCTTTCTTGATCACTAAAATTTTGTTATTTATTATTTGCTGTGTTTGGTAGTTAGTTTCTGAAGAGCTTAGTTTCTTGGCTCTCTTGTAACCATGGTTGATGAACATTCAAAAAGTAGTCAGGTTGTTTCTGGCTCAAGTGACACTAAGCGGTTGGTGTCCGAATTAATTCCGGCACCCACCAAGATTACTAACAAAAAATTTGGGGCCCTCGTCTGAATGTTCCTAAAATTTTCTGGGCCTATGCTGTCTGTATTGCTTGTTTTTGGATTAATCATTTACCCTTCTCTATGTTAGATGGTCAGTCTCCCTACTCTGTTTTACATGCGTCCTACTTTTCGTTTCCGCTTACTCGTATCTTGGGTTGTACTCTTTGTTCATGATGTGCGTCCCCGTGTATCAAAGCTTGATTCCTCGTTCCCTGAAGTGTATTTTTCTTAGATATTCTCTATCTCAAAAGGGGTATTGTTGTTTCTCCTCTGACTTAAATTGTTATGATGCCCCTGCCAATGTTACTTTCTTTGAGTTTACCCCTTTTCAGTCTAACCAGTATGTCTCCTATGCATCCACTGATGACTTTCTAGTCTATCAAGTCTAGTCCATCGAGCCTGTTCCTTCCACCCCTCGTCCTCTTATTACTCAGGTTTATTCACGTCAGCCTTCCCCGTTTGAACCCTCCCCGATCCTTGCAAAGTGGGATGTACCAGATGTGTCTACTGAGCCTGTTGAATCTCGGTCGCTACCGCCATCCTTGTCTCCGGACGCGAGCTTAAACCTCCCTATTGTCCTTAGGAAAGGTAAACGTTCTTGTACCTATCCCATTTCTTCCTTTGTTTGCTATAACCAGTTGTTTTCTGCTTCTAGATCTTCTGTTACCTCCCTTGATGCTATCCCTATCCCTAAGACTATAAGGGGCGCTCTTGCTCATAAGGGTTGAACCTCTGTTATGAAGAAAGAAATGTTTGTCCTTGACCATAACCATACTTGGGATCTTGTCTCCTTCCCCTTTAGCAAACAAGTCGTGGGGTGTAATTGGGTCTATATAGTGAAAGTAAATCTTGATGGTTCTGTTGCATGTCTTAAGGCCCGTCTCGTAGCTAAAGGGTAAGCTCGGACTTATGTAATTGATTACTCTAAGACATTCTCTCATGTTACCAAATTAGCCTTTGTTTGTCTGTTTATTTTTCTAGTCGAGGCCTGCCTCTTCATCAATTGGGCGTTAAAAATGCCTTTTTGCATGGCGATCTCTAGGAGGAAGTTTATATGGAGCAACCATTTGGGTTTGTTGCTCAAGGGGAGATTGGTAAAGTCTGTCGATTATGTAAATCTTTGTATGGTTTGAAACAATCAACTTGAGCTTGGTTTGGGAAGTTAAGTGAAGTGGTTCTTGAGTTTGGCCTACACAGGAGTAGTTATGATCATTTGGTGTTCTATCGACACTCTAGTGCTGGGTATATCATGATGGTGGTATATGTGAATGACATTATACTCATTGGAAATGACAGGTGTCGCATAGATACACTTAAAAGCTTTCTTCAATCCAAATTTCACACTAAAGACTTGGGCCACTTGAAATATTTTCTAGGAATTGAAGTAAACTATAGCAAGAAGGGTATTCTTTTATCACAGAGAAAGTATGTACTAGACTTGCGAATAGAAATAGGATTACTTAGATCCAAACCATGTGAGACTTCTATGGTCCCAAATTTGAAACTCACAGCATATGATAGTAAATTATTGTCTGATCCAGAGAAATATCAAAGATTAGTTGGGAAGTTAAACTATCTCATTGTTACTCGCCTTGACAAATCATTTATAGTCAATATTATGAGTCAATTCATGACATCTCCTCGTATTGCTCATTGGGATGCATTATAGAGCATTTTGAGGTACTTGAGGAATGCACCCAGACAAAGGCTTCTTTACAGTAATCATGGGCAATGCAAAATTGAAGGTTTCTCTGATGCCGATTGGGCTATGTCACCTATTGACAAAAGATCCACTACTGGATATTGTGTTTATGGGTGAAAATCTCGCATCATGGAAAAGTACGAAGCAGAATGTGGTGGTGAGATCGAGTGCAGAGTTTGAATACTGAGCCATGGCCCAAGCAAGGTGCGAACTTCTATGGGTACTTCAACTGTTAGAGGAAGTGGGCTTTAATAGTTCCGGTCCTATGAAGTTATAGTATGATAATCAGGCACCAATTCGATGCTTTCATATTGCATCGAATCTAGTTTTTCATGAAAGGATGAAACATATAGAAGCTGATTGTCATTTCATTCGCGAGAAAATCCAGTGTGATCAGATCTCCACAAGCCATATTAAAACTGGAGAACAACTTGCTGATATCTATACTAAAGGACTTAATGAGTCCGAGGTTCAATACATTTGTAACAAATTTGGTATGATTGATATATTGCTCCAGCTTGAGAGGGAGTGTAAAAAATTATTGTGTTTCCTTTTGGTATTAGGTAGCATATGTTACCCTAATGAGCTTGGGTCTTTAATATATTGTGTAACCTAATATTTCATTATAAATAGACATATAAGGAACTTGACGATAATCAAGTTAGTAATCTCATTTCCATGCCCATTCTTTCTTTACTTCGTAACATCTATCATCATCATTATTTTATAATATATCAATTTTTGAAAGTGAAGGTGTAAGAGGTGTAAAAAAATATAATGTATAAATAACATTATTCTTTTACACATTCCCATCCAAAGAAAAACAAACATTAATCAGTACATCTGCTTTCCAGCACTCCAAATATCCAATATAAATATGACATTTTTATTCCTTTCGTCAAGTAAATAGAAGTAAACTTCCTCATATGCACAGACTATAGAGGAAGAATATCATTTTTGTGGTTACTTCTTTAACTAAACAACTTCAGTCACATTGTCAGAGCTCTCTATCTAACCGTTGTAATTTTCCTATTTATGGTCCAGGGAAAACTAAAAGGCAAATATACAAATCAGCACCTTTAATACTCATATTTATCTATTTTACTCGTGATATACAAAATGGCTTCTCAAACAAATATGATTACCTGAAAATCTGGATCTGGTAAATAAGGACTCATTCCTTTTCAATTTGGTGCACAGCAGTTCGTTATTGGGGAGTTAAAGAACCATCAGCCCAAAGCTAGAAACAACTCTTATATTTATGCCAAAGATATAGTTGAATTTGAGAGCTCTGTTGTTTGGTTCTCCAACTGGTTGCTCAGAATATTTAAAATATCATCTGGTGGACATTTTTCCGCAGGATTCTCTGCAGATGTTTGGCAGAAGCATTCAGGCCAAGAATTTGTATAGAAAGACTCCGGGGTGATGCGTTTGTGAGGTTCACCAAAGCTCGTTTTGAGCATAACTCTCCTTATAGCTTCCTCAAAACCAGCCATCCGCCCAGCCTCCCTATCAATGAAGATTGGAGCAAGAGCTTTTCTATCAGGTCTGATTGTAGTCCGGAATCCATAGTAAAGGCGATGTCCAAGGAGGTTGTTCGCAAAGTTGCTGGGGCCGTCATATGTTGGCATGAAAATGTCAGAAAGAAGACAGACCATGTAATCCACAGCAGAACCAGCCAATCCCCTAGTGTTCTCAACAAGCTCTTCAGAGGGTTCCACGGAACTATGATTTTCAAGACGAGGGAACAAACTTCGGAATGGCTTCATAAATCGATCCCCACCAAACAGTTCACCAGCTGCTAAAAATATCCTGGTAGAATTGTCAAAACCCATAGCACGCAAAATAAGACCAACCTGCAAAGAGAGACGCATTGATGCAAAGTCCAATTAATAACAAAATCTTCCAAGTTAGTAAAGTGTTTTCTCCAGCATGTATTTAAAGGTTATTTCCCTTTTCCCACACCCTGAGAAACAAGTTAAAGGAATAAGAGGCAAAAATACTCTTTTACCTCCTCAGGAGTCAACGGGCATTTCCCAATAGCCCTTCTTTCATTATAGACAAGTCTTTTAGGTGCAAAATTTTGTTCTCGATACTTTCTCAAAATCTTTTGCTCCTCAGGAGTAAATATATCAAAGCATCTGCAGATCACATTCACATCCCACATGAGTAATTTAGAAAAGAAGCATTCTCATAATGTTTGGGAAAATGAGTTCATTTCGTTACCAATAAATTACATTCTACTCTTGGATAAGTACTCAGTGTACAAACTAATAATAAAACTATCAAACACACACAATCTAACAGGAAAATATTCCTTGCACATATCTAAGAAGTCAACGAACAAATAAATTAAATTATTAATAAATACAGTCCAGCAAAAGTGATTACCAGAAGAACACTCAATTTCTTGAGCAAATAAACTCTCCACACATCTCCAACTGCAGCAGACTTTAAAGCCCCCCAACTCAACTGAATGTACTCTCGTTTCATCACTTCTTATTAAAAGATACTTAGCTCCTAGCCTACCCGATAACCCCTTTATCTCTTCCTCACAGAAGAAGGCCTTAAAATAACTAGAAGATTACAAATTACAATATACTTATATCTATATAGCTAAGATCTACCGGAAACCATAAGTTACGCAGACAACCTATGTTTTTGATAAGTAATCAAAATTTATGATGCAATTAAAGATCAGACTTTATGAACTTACACAATTGCATAATGCTAAGTTAGTTCATTCCAAAAGTTATGAAAGTCCAAATACCTTAGGTTCGTGTTACCACTACAAAGAGATACATAAAACACATGCATACAGATCAACTTGCATGTTCATACTGCATTGTACATCAAGATTGGTATAGGTCTTTAGTTCAGAACTGAATGTATCCTTATAAGAAATATACCACTAACAAGGCTAAAATTCATAATAACTAGATAATTTGTTAATTATATAAAAGACAAAATCAATTTAATAGCACATCATCCATGATCAATCAAGGATTACCAATTCCAAAATAGGAACTATGATGCCATTTCCAACTGTGACCCAGCTTTAATAGAAATAAATAGCAGGAGAGCAGCCATTAGAGATTTTCAGAAAAATTACAAAAAGATTCAATAAATGTCCATGGATAAATAGGAAATTCCCATAGCAATCATCTATTGCAAGTTTCACCTCCATTGATTTCTGATCGAACTGAGCATAAATATCCATGCTCTAAATTCAAAGGAAATACATGAATTGCACTCTTGACAGGGAAAGGTATTAAGCACTAGTATCCAACGTCCATCCATGAATCAACATGAAGACACACATCCAAACATATTTGTCCACAATATTAAAAAGCAACCAGATAACTTACCCAGCAAATGCCAACATATCCATCTCAAACCGAAGATGTATAGAGATGAAGTGACCTTGTGCACGTAGCTTATCAACTATTGATTGACTGAGCTTCATAATATGCGGCTTAAATCTTAAAGCATGATAGTTAACTCTACATCTTAATCGCTGGTACTCAGGATTGTCAATTTCTTCTGCTAAGCGATGTGAGAAGGGAGTAAGATATATGGCACCACGTTCCTTCATTTTCTCCAGAGCATCAGTAGTATACCAACTGATAGGAGCATCTCTAGGGGGCCGAAGCTGCGTCAAAATCATATTTGAAAGTTTTATCCAGGAAATTTAAATGGTTTCCACCCACTGATCAATAACCAAATCATCATATTCTACCTGAAATGCTTTTATTTTCTTCTTTTTGCCATTTTTGTGAATTTCTGGAATGCTTTCAACAATCCTAACATCATATCTCAGCATCTTGATGAAGTGCTCAACATCATAGATTCCATGGAAACCACTGCATGTAATAAAAAAATCATTATTATGCTTAATTCTATGACAAACTAGAGCAGTATATCAAAATAGAAAGCAAACGTCAGTTCACTTAGATAGTGTAGACTCAAGATATATATATGGGATTGCTAACCTCGAGTGAGGAGGTTAGCAATCTCCACATTTTTTTATGTTCCAAAAAACCATTTCACTCTCCTTAAAAGACACAACAAATGCAGGGGTATTTTAGTCATTTCAATTGAAAGACGTAATAAATGTAAGACCTTTAGGTAACTTTTCAAAATACAAATTTTGAGAAAATGACATAAATGACCTAAATGCCCTCACATTTATTATGTCTTTCAAAGAAATGACTAAAATGCCCCTGCATTTATTGTGTCTCTTAAGGAGAGTGAAATGGTTTTTTAGAACAAAAAATTTGGAGATTGTTAACCTTCCACAACACAGTGAGGAGAATAGTAATCCCCTATATATATAACCTGACACCTGAAAGTTATATTGGACCAATGATTGCCTATATGCGTCAAAATTTTCAAGCAACAAAATGGAGAAAGACCTATTGTAATGGGGCACCTTTTCATGGTGATCAATAAAAAAAGCATCAATCAGAATTAACTACCAAAACACAAACAATTTAATTTAAGCAATATTATCCCAAATTTAAGCACACCATGTTGAACATGGATTTTATAAATGCTTGAATTAGATCAACTCATTTCTGAACTTATACCACATATGTTTGAAGAAATATAAAAGTGCCAGCATGAAGATTTGACAGGCATCCAACTTAATAAACCATCTGATTCATTAACTGGCAGCTACTGTTGGATTATAGAAAAGTGAAAGATTGTGATAGTTCCACTAAGACTATGAGCATGACGGGTTCATGGCTAACATCTAAAACTATCTTAGCAATAAGATATATATACCTATGGATAAAGAGACATTTACCGATAAGGGACAATCCAAATGCAGCTACGCCAATGGTTTTAAGAAAAATGCTCTCAAGTAGTTCTTATAAGTTATACGATGAGGGCATATACAGGATTCTTAGCTCATTATTTAACCTAAAAAAATGTTTAGTGAATGAAGATTAATCTTACTGCTAGTTATCCTCCTGTGCTGTCTCAAAGAAAGGCAGTCCAGTAATTATTTTACCATCAAATCTTCCATTGGTCTTTGGAAAAATCAAAATATTTTCTAATCTCTCTTCCAGCAAATAAATAATAAAGATAATAATAATAATAATAATAATAATAATAATTTTTTCAATGATATTGGTTTGATCATCTCATTCAAATCACAAAATTAACATATATGTTCAACAAAAGCAAAATTGCTTCTTTATTCCCAATAGAGAACAATCCAAATCCAGAATTTGATGAAAGGATGCTGCAGGTCAAGGATCATTTAACAATTGAAGTGTTATGATGGTCACCTGTCATCATGCCAAAAGGAGTTTGCATCCAACTCAGGTAGCACTAATGTAGCATTCATGATTCGTGCAGCAAGAACAGCATTAGAGATCTACAGCATTGAAATAGAATGCATTAATATATACAGAATACCACCACATATATAGGAAACCCCATCTTAACAACAGCACCGGATTCACCTAGCTTCACAATCAGATAGTGATGGAAATAAAAGCCTAATGCAGTTTATAGTGAGAGGGAAAAGGTACAACCGCACTACGCTGCTGATTTAGCCCACCGTTACATCGAACGCGCAAATAGCCATTGCTTTCACTTGGGGGAGCTGCCAAAACATAAAATCAACGTTGAATACAGCATCAGAAAGTTCTGAAACTTCTACATTCAACCATAAATCCTATATCACAAGACATTAATTAAAAGAAAAGAGAATACGGGGCCAATAAGATCGTGGAGCAGATGATGGCCGCCAACCACCAGACTCAGCATTGCTCCAAAGTTCTTCTAAATGGATCTGTTTAAATACAAAACGAAAATGAATGACCAAGCAATGAATTCATGGAACAAGAATTCTAAAGGAAAATTGAAGAAATAATCTGTCCTTTCTTTTTTCTTCTTTTAGGTATTAGAAAATGTGTCATTTAAACTAGAGTTTCTGATCATGATAATATATTTGTTTACAGTTGTGTCTTCAAATGGCTCAATTATCGCAATTGCAAAAACGGATTTAGGTAACCCAGTTAAACCTTGATGACACTTGATTCATTAGTTCTATATTCATAATGTAAAGCGAACTTTCTCCCATGACCCATCATCTACCTGGATACTAAAAATTTTGCCTCATCATCATAATCCAAAGCATTTTCAAAATCTTAATCATTGTATAAATTTGTTAGGGTTTTAATTTTCAATAAGACAAGAATTTTAAACAGTAAATTAAAGTATTTTTACAAAAGAATTTAAAAAAAAGCTAACATAACGTGACTCATAAGGTCAAACATGATTATATATTTTCTAAAATAAGTAAACAACCATAACATAAAACTATCAGATTTTTATCCATAATTTTTCGTAGTTTTTAATGACTTGTTATAAACATATCTAGTTTATCTACTGCTGTGGCAATTTTATCAAATTCTTATTCCGAGCTGTTGAACCTACAACTTTGATGATCATGCTGCAAAGCATTGTTAGGCGTATTACAGTCTTCTCAAAAGGGTATCCAGTCATTACAAACAACCAGTCCTATTAGGCACATCCTCGTCTATCTACCATCCTTTTGAATGATTTTTCTTTTCTGGAAAGGACATCCTTTTGAATGATTTATCCTAAGCAATATCCCTGTCCACAATTAGGGATGCCAAAACCACTTTTACGATTGTACTTAGTAGCACACTATCCTTCTTCCAACTTTTGCTAAGTCCGCACAGAAACTCCACAGAACATTCATATGTCCTATATAGTTCAGAAAATGCAGACTGTAAAGCCTCTTGCAGTCTGTCACATCTCTAACATAAAGTTAGTTCTTAATTTGGCACTGGGAGTATGAGAAAATATCATAAGCAAAATAGCATATACCCATACACCAAAGGTGCTTCATCTTGGCAGAAATTTATAGTAAAACTAAAATCCAGTTTTTAATTAAAATAAAAAAAAATTACATTCTTGAAAACTGTAACTTGTAACAAAATTTAAATAATGAGAGATTCGTAATCCGAAATTTCTTTGATTTCTCACAACATTTTCTTCATTTTCCATTTTTTTCATTTGGGCAATGAAAACGAACCTCATTTCATTACTTACAGTACAAGTGAGTCTCCACTAACCTCCTTCCGGTAGTTGGATCGGCCACTTGTAGTGCTAGTTGAGTAACTCAAAAACGAGATTGTGCAGATCAGAACTACCAGAACAGCAATTGACAGTTTCACAACCATCCCCTTCAACCCCCCTCCTGCTCCTTGCCTCATGTGCTGCCTGTGAAACCCAGCTCTGCAAAGAATAACAATCAACAAAAGTAAGATAGCTTTAATAACAATAACCCAAAAGAGATAAACAGTCGAATCAAGCTTTAACCGTTCTCTTGCCCTACCTTCTCATAGTTACAATTCAAAAGCTAGTTTTAAGAATCAGCTCCCTTCTTCAACAGTGAGAATTCTTCAATGTTACCCTTCACTGACTGCTACGCCAAGAAAACACCATCGATTGCTACAATAAAAACACAACCAGCCATTCGTCAAAGTGCGTAATATAGCAATATGCTATGCATTGGCGAGTACGAAGAAAGAAGTAGCTGGAAAACCATCAGTTTTCAACTGATTCACAAATTGTGAAGTTTAGATCAGTAACGGGAAGAGATCCACCATTAACAGCAGCAATGGGCTTTGAAAGATGAAGGCTGATGCAGATCGCAAACAAGTTATGAGGCGGAGTTTCAGGTTACTCAGATGAAAGCAAGAGCCTAAACTCAGATGGAAGCAATCAGATTCTACCAGTGCGCCTGGCGGGTTGGATTGCACGGGCAGGATGGGTCCTTAGTTATTTCTTATAAGTTATCAGATCTGTTATGGGTCGGTCGGGCATGGTCCGGTTATATTCACAAAACTCAAATCTCAAGGCACGTCTCGGGCAATGGAAAGGTAAATTGAGTTTGAGTAATTTTATTCTTAAAAACAATTTACATAAATTTCACTTCATTCTAAGAGATCAAATTTAAAAGAGATCAAATTCACAAGAGTAATATTTCTCATTTGTATGGGATGATTGGTAGGAGAAGAATCGAATAATCCTAGCAAGTAAATTCTGTTATTTATAAAATAATTAGATATGAGGGTTAATTAAACATTTCCTCATTGTAATTTTACCTAATTTTTTAATGTTCCTTACTCAATTTTTTATTGCTATTTGAGTTCTTAAATTTTTCAAATCTTTTTCCAGCCATCAACTTTTTATTATGATTCTTTAACAGAGTATAAATTGATAAAATTACGAGGACCGTATTAAAATTCTGGTAAAAGTATAGGAGCTTTTATTACAATTATAAATAATAAATATAAATTAAAATATGAATTTTGTACTTTTTCATCCTAATCTTTAGGTGCTATTGCAATCTCTTCTCTAATCTATTAATTGTAACATATTGCACCTTAAACTATCATAATTTAGTCAAATTACCTCCACTGTTTAATTAAGTGTTAAAGTTAATGGTTTTAATTAATATGAGCTAGTTATGTAATTAAAAAACTTGATAGGAACAAAAAATAATAAATTTATTACCCAAATAATACAAATATCCTAAAAATAAATTATATGAAATCTTTAATTAACTTTTTTTTTTCTATC
>JASKGM010000001.1:17471886-17512643 GCA_034509205.1 Ceratonia siliqua | reverse complement strand
TGAATCCTTGATGCTTCGCCCGAAATGATAGATTTTCGGAAATGATATGTTGTGCCGTTTCGGTCATGCACGAAACCGAAATTTTTCGTGCGTTTCGACCGAAACGGCACGACATTTTGAACACTGATTCCAAAGGGAAAAGGCAAGGGAAAGTGAGAGGAGGAGAGTTGATGGGAAGAGACGGCTAAGGTACGTTTGCTTAGGTAACGCTTTTTTTTGTTTGAAAAAGTTATTTTTGTATTTGTACGTAAAAATAAATAATAATTTTTAAATAAGGGTAAATAATTTTAAAGATAAAATTTTTTTTATTTTTTTATTTTTTTATTCATCAAGAATTATAATTTTTAATTTTTTTAATTTTTATTAATTTATTTTTTTTTATAAGTTCAAACAAACATATATATTTTTATTAGAGTACATTATTTTTTGAAAAGAAGTAATTTATTATCAGAATAGTCTAAATAAACAGGACCTAAGGCATTTTAGAAAAAAAAAGATAATTTAATTATTAGGTTAAATGTGGATATGAGTTTTTGGTTATGGGTTGTGGGTTAATCAATTTGAGGGTGTACGAGCTTAAGGGAATTGAGTTGCAAATTTGATAAGATCAAATACTTGAGCTAATAGATGAAATTGGGTTTAAAATAAGAAGAGGAATTATATTTTTTTATTGATTTTTTCTTTACAATTTTTTATCTTCATTTCCCAGTTACTCTTCTTCTTTCTTCCCTTTAATTAATTGTGCTTTTTCCATATTTTATGCTTTTTTTTTGTCAATTATTACCACTTTTCCTATTTTCTTAAATTTTTTTTCAAATTTTAAATTTTACTTGTATAAAATTAGGTGTTTACAACTAGGAAGATAAAAAAGATAAAGATGATGATCCATTCATATATTTTTTTTGAGATCATGGCTATAAGTACGTAGCTAATAAGGGTTCGGTCATGTCTTTAAAAAAAGACATAACTGGATGTCCTTTCAATTGTGACCGTCCATTAAAAAATAGATGGCCATTATTAAAAAAATATAAAAAAATCATGGTTGTCCATGCAAAAAAGAGACGACACAATTTGACAAGAGCAAACATGACCAAATACGGATTTATTCTTAGCATAGCTAGTATAATAAAATAAGTACAAGGAGAGTTGTTAGCCCAATTAGTAGGATAAATGTGAAGAATAAATTATACCCAAAGAATATTTCAAAATCTGACTTTGGATTCTCATCCAACAAATACTCCTTAATTTCTTTGCCATTTTTCATGTATCATTAACTTATTAATATTCTCATCCAACAAACGTTTTCATAGAGCTGATAAGAGACTGACATTTGTCACTCCATTATATTGACATTTGTCACTCCATTAATACCATTTATCTATTAATTAAAATAGTCATCGTATAATTTCTATAAAATTATGAACTTAATTGTCAATAATAATTATTAATTTTTCTATTAAATTCCTTTTAAAAATTCATTTATTATTGTTATATTATGTGTCCTATTTTTATCAATAAAAAGTTAATAGAATAAAGTTATGAATTACCAATTATATCTCAATAGCAATCATATATGCATTTAATATAATCTCCTAATTTGCTCCATGATTGAGTAACATTTAATAATTTTCCTAAAAAAATGATTTACTGTATTTGTCACCAATTAACTATAAGGATAATTGAGATCCTAAAAAAGAAAAGGAAGACTGACCCTTAGAACCAGAGGAAGAATTCGGGAGTCCAATTACATGTGGGAAAGGTGTGAAACACCCCACAACGTCCATCCCTAAGGATGGTTACCCTAAATTATTTATGCTTAAAAATATTAATGTATTTTAATTACCCCCTTTTATTAATAAGATAATAAAGGACAGAGATAGAGAAAGAAGTAACTAGACATGTCTTATCAAGTAAGTGCATATGTACTCCAAAAAGGATCAAGGTCAACATAGTTCGGAATAATTTGATAAATAAAATAAGTGAAAAGAAGTTTGGACATTAGGCGAAATTAAATTTTCACTTAAAGCCTAAATAATAAATTAAGACACTGGGGAAGATGTGCCTCCACTAAATGCCCATAAAAGATTGAGACTTTGGAAAAATAAGATTCCACTGAAAACCCATAAAAAATAGAACATCGGAGAAAATAAACTTCTACTGAAAGTTCTTTAAATGTTGAGTTTTTGGGGCAATAATAAAATTTATGAAAAATATTGGATCAAAATGAGATTTGTGAAAGTAGAGTCCAAAATGAGATTTACAAAAACTGTGGGGCCAAGATGAGATTTATGGAAGAGGCTGAAATGTAATTCATGAAAAGTAGGGGGGCCAAAATACAATTACTAAAAATATTAGGGCTAAGCTCAATTTTATAAAAGTATAGGGGCTAAAATCTAATTTTTTAAATTATAAGGTTAAAAAGCAAATTTCTGAAAGTGTCTTACTCCTGGATCAAAAATTATTTATCATAATATTGGTCTTTTAAGTATATTTTGCAACCATTCATTTAATCCATTATAACTATTTAAAAAAATTGGGCCTTGAACATTTTTTTTGAAAATAATTTTGTTAGGCCTTTGGAACCTTATATTAATTCAATTAGGCCTTTAAAACTTTATATAATTCAATTGGACCTTGAACCCCTACATTAATTCAATTGGGTCCTTAAAGCTTTAAATTTGAAAACCTTTTATGTATATTTCTTTTAAACCTTTGAATTGATGATTAAAGGAAGGGAGTCAAATAAAACTTAATAACACAAATTACCCTTACTATATACCTTAACAGATTAGTAAGGGGATGAGGCTGCAACAGAAAAGCATGTTATTTTACAAGGACAAATATTCCCATAGGCTAAATCATGCCAAACAAGTAGCTAAAATTCCATTTATTTTAAATCAATTTAATTTCTACTGGTTTTTATCAAGGGCACATGATATTCTAACAAATCCTTATCAGAAGGAACAATGAAGACTTATTCACCCAATTTTCAGCAAATAATTTCAGCATTCTTTGTTATATTTTAACATCAATTTTCTCAACAATTATCACATCCCCACTAACAAGATTATTGAGTCATATTCCAACATCAATTGCCTTAACAACATTAATTATCATGGCTCTTTCTAGGCACAGTAATGACATTACCCCCATAAACATGATATGGATGTTTACAAGAAAAATTTAGGAAGAGGGAAAATTCCACAAGGCAGCCAAACACACCACCTTACTCAATTAGATGACCATCACAACAAAACAAATGTCCAAATACCATTCAGGAAAAATATAACATAAGCTTAAGAGTAAAATACTTCGTATTCTCCAATGACCAAGAAAATTCTAACTCTAAGTGAGTTTGTGCAAACAGAATAAGTGGCATAGACAATACTTTTCTTTGAACAACCAAGATGACTAGTATGGCAAATATTTCATCACTATAATACCTAGAAAACTACCAATCTTGATGTAATGAATAGGGGCCCATTCAATTATTAACAAATCAAATCTCTGAAATGAAAATTCATTAATTAAATGAGATGGCACAATAATCTGTATCAAATAGAACAAACCAAGATCCAAGATTTAGAATAACATGAATCACACCACTAAGAGCACACTTTGGGGTAACGTCAGATGGGTATGGAGAAGCGATAAAACTTGATTTAACATCACATTTTTCTTATCTTACAATAACTTTGACACGAAAAAGGAACAAAGCCCCAATGTAAAAACCTTGATAAAAAGACACTGTCCCTGGTAACTCAATTTCGGACACTAGCAGCAGACATAATCTAGACAAGGAATTAAACTAGACTTGGACCAACAATTGTTACCACTTTTTGGAGAATGGCTTTTGAAACAAGCAACAGAATCATGTGGAACTGAGGCAAATTCCATTTGAATACAAAGATAAAGCCAACATTGGGCAAACAAGTTCCCTAACTCAGATTTTCACATGCCTCAAAATACCCAGAACATCAAATTCCCCTATGCATCTTGAATTAATTTTACATCAACAAGTCAATGAACTAGTAACCACCGAATTATTAATTTTTTTTCACAAAGCTATCAGATAATTTATAAATCTACTACATGCTAATGAATTCTAGAAATCCAAGGTTAGATTCAATACGACAATGTGTCCATGGGATAACCACTCAAATGGTGTTCTAACATGCAGATCATTCTAAAACAAAATAGTTCTAAACTCAGGATTTAGTATGTAGTACCGAATTTGGCCAACCAAACAGAAAAGAGATTACATAGACAAACAGGAAAAGAGATGGGGTTTTTGTCACATTCTAAACATTAAACGAATTTACCTATATCAAACCACAAATTACATAACCAAGCAGAAAGGGATAACAAGAAATAAACAAATCAAACATTAATTCAATTCGTAAATTTCAAGAGTAGAATGACATCATATTCGAACCTTGAATGCTAGCTGACAGAGATGGTGCGCACTACCCAAACCAGAAGCAAGCTCAAAACCCCAAGAGTCAGAATCCTTATCTAAATCCCATCAGATTACAAAGAAATTCAAACTCTCATATTTTTGCAACCCTCTCTTAATTTCACCTTTGATTCTCGGTCTGACATTTCTTTGTTTGGTTTTAATTTTCCAAACCCTTGTTTTGTAGTTCTCGCTAGTCCTCTCTCGAAATTCTCGGTCTCTCAACACTGATCCGTCAATCCTATAACTTCCCCCCTCATCCCTTTTGATCTCGGTTTCTCTTTTACTTATAGTCGAGTAGTGTCGCCTTCTTCTACGACCGTGTAAGTCTGATTGCCGAGAATAAGTGCAGAGGGTTCGTGTCGAAAGTGGTTGGATGAAGGTGGGGGTTTTAGGGATAAGTTGCAGAGAGTGGGTAGTTTGAGAGATGCATATGGTGGGTCGCATGGAGAGAAATGGAGAGGGATAGGTATTTCAGAGGTTGGGTGGAAAGGAATGGTCGAGGAAATGGGTGTTGCTGGGATTGAGTGATTTTGCAGAGAGGTAGGTGGGGCAAGTTGGATCCTGGTTAGGGTGCATGGGCTGGACCTGCAAATGGACTACAAAGAGAGTGAGCCAAAAAAATCATAAATTAACTGAACATAAATAAGGTAGCGGCCCTCTTTTTTTTTTTTTTTTAGATTCACTGGACAAAATTAAGTGTTTACAGTATTTTTGTTTATATTAATAGAAAGTCATATTTATTAGAATAAAATTTTAATTCAAATTTACATGTATAAAGCTTTCTCTATATATAGCGTGATCTGGTCAAACTTCACACAAATTTTTTTCTGTACTTCTTTATGCATGATTTTTTTTTTGTGTTTGAATTTTATTTGTTTCTTTTTATTAGTAGCCATATAAAAAATTGTTGATTCTAAATGAATTTCACAAAGATCTAGTTGATTTTATACTTTTCTTTCTTTTGTAGGTATGGAATTGAAATATGATATGAACTTGGGGCTTTGGGAGAAGAATGTTTAGAGAAAGGTAACGAATTTGCCCTTAAATATCTTTATTTTCTTTCATTTCCTTCTCTTTCATGGTTTTCATTTTCCACTCTATCACTCTTTTTCACGTCCCATGTTATTCTTTTCCATATGCTTCTCTAACAGAGATTCAAGAATAATTGCAAATAGATGTCATATAAGTAAGAGAAAATGAAAGTATAATTCATGGCGACACCATAATCTCTTATGAGGGTAACATCTATACCGAGGGCCATCGCCCTTTTACTATCCATTTAAAAATTTGAATTCAAATTTATATGTACATAGCTTCCTAAATTATTTCCTAATTTATATATATATTTTAGATGTTTTGAGAAATGGTCATCTTGTATTTTTGTATTCATTTGAAAAATGATAATGATTGATTATTTCAATGATCATGCTATTGTTCTTCCATCATGTATAAATAAATACATATTTTGTTCTATGTATGAATACAAGTATTGGTCTCATTTATTTATTTTTATATCAAAATAGTACACTTCAAATGAAATTATTGTAATTTTTTAATAATATTATAAAAATAGTCAGAATTTTTATAATAAAATAATATATTATGGCAGGTAAAATGTAATTATAAAAAGAGAAGTTTATATTTTAATAGATTAAATATAATTTTTCATAATTTTAAATCACACAATTTAAAAATTGATATTCTTTTTTTAATCACTCTAAACAAATATAGCATTTTTTTAATCCTTTCACTTAATTCTTCAAGTGGCACTTAATTTATGCACTTTCCAAGATTGATTTTAAGATTCTATCTATGTTTATATTCTAAAATTCTTACACCTAATTGAGCAGTTGACAAGTGGTACTCTACCAAATTTTTTCTCAATTTCATCAAATAATGAAATAAATATTTACAATAATCATTTACTACGATCATATGTCATTTGTCTAATTTCAATTTCATTTATCTAATTTTAAGATTCTATCTATATCTATTTATATTCTAAAGTTCTTACACCTCATTGAGCAGTTGACAAGTGACACTCTACCAAAATTTTTCTCAATTTCATCAAATAATGAAATAAATATTTACAATAATCATTTACTACGATCATATGTCATTTGTCTAATTTCAATTTCATCAAATAAACAAATTCGAACAGACTCACAATTAGAACCTCAACTATAATTAATGTAAATTCAAAGTATGTAGTCTCCCAAGACTCCCTTTTACAGCATATAATATTTTACAAAATAAAGTATGTTTAAAATTTTTAGTTTGTAATAAAAATGATAATCTATGGAATATTACAAATAATACTATTTATAATAATGCTTTTCATAAATTAAATTAAGTATATATATACATTATATTTTAATAATTTATTATTATTTTATTTTTTAATTTTAATTATTAATTAATATAGCTGTGCATTGTACAATTCTTCACTAGTACCAACATACATAAAGAAATTGCCCTGAATATACGCAACAATTTCATATTCTCTTCTTTTGCCACCTCTTTACTTCGCACAAAAAATAATATATTAATTATATTAAAGTGATGAAGCAACTCAAGTAAATTGATTTTGGAAAGAGATTTTATAATTTTTTAAGGAAAACCAACTAGAATAAATTAAGATTGTTATACCTTTTGTCTTATAGTTTTACTTAATTTTTAATATATAAATTAAATAAGTTTAATTTTATTTATAGGCTTTTAATTTTATTACGAGATATTAAAATTATTAAAATAAAATTATATATTACATCAAAATATTAAAAAAAATAAAAAATAACATGTGAAATTTATTTAGCCGCAGCCCTATTCCACCACGACACTTGTCCCTATATAATTAATAAAATTTTGGAGAAGGAAGTAGCTGTGGCCCCTCCCTAAATCCGTGCATGTAGTTGCTTTTATAGCTCTTTGGGCTTTGGCTGCCCTATAAAATTTGTTTTTAAGAATCGGTCACTTATTTTGGATTTATACCAGAAAAAAAAACTATAGGAATATTAATTAATATTGGAATAAAATTATTTTATTTGAGTGAGAGATAGTTTCGTCTAAAATGAATCTTATAAATAAATACTAAAATAATAATTAATTCTATAAAATTTTATTAGTTAGTGATTTAGTTCTATGTAAGTACTATTTGAAATGGTGATAAAATCTTTTATATATAGATTCATAACTTGAAAGTTTAGACATTTACATTAAACACATGAGTATTTAAATTTTTTTTCTTGAACACATGATGAAAAATTAAGTGATAAAACATATTAAATACATTCCTCAACACCTGCATAAAACTCATATATAACAATCTTAGTATTAGAATAAGGTTTATTGTATATCTGACGACGATGTTTAGGGATCTTTATATTCTTTCAATACTTAATAATAATTATAAATTTATTATATAATATATATGCATCAAAATACATCAAATCATAGTGACTCAAAAAAAATACAAAAAAAATATACAAATTAATTACATCCATCATACAACAAATGAAAAGCCCTACAAAATTTTGTCGAAACGTAAACAATATCATATATAATTTAATTTATTAAATTCAGCCTTAAACACCATAAAATTGAAATTCATGCAACATTATGAAAAAATTTATGAAAAATCATCCAAACACTCTATTTCGCCATCTATCATACAACAAAAATCCTAAAGAAATTTCAATAGTAAATAACTATATTTACTCTAATTTGAATATTTCAATTTGGATTTCAACATAATTGTCCCATATCAAACTAAACTATAAACCAAGTGCATACAATATCAAATAGGTATTCACAAAAATCATATAATTAAATAAAACCAAAAACTAACCCACAAGTCGCACATTAACAAAGAAATTTGGAGCAGCAAAAGGGAAAAATGTTGGCCTACTTGAAGTTTAAAACTCCAAATAAAGGAAGAAGATGGATCAAACATTACTTGCCCTCGTCGAAAAACGACTAAATTAAGTGGCTAGAAAATCGATTTAGACACTAAAATCAGAGAGAAAACGTGATTCGAGAGAAAGAAAAAGTGAAAACTGAAATGGAAGAAGGAGGCGGGTAGAGTTTTGATATTATCAAATTTCTCATAAATTCTCTCACATAATATTTTTGTGAAAATTCCACCAAAAATTGTGGGTTTCATTTATTATCGTGTGTTAAGTTCTCGTCATGTTTTGTCGTTAATTCTTATGGATCTCGATCCTTGAGAAATATTGAATTTCTCACGAATAGATTATCTTGAAATTTTGTGACAAAATATGTGTTTTCTTATAGTATAACTCAAGTAATAAACTAAGTGTTTATTTTTTCCATATACAAAAACCCACATATTTTTTTTCTTCAAAATTAGGTTCAGTATCAATTAATGTTTTTAAATATTTTACTCATTTTAAAACTAGAATAAATATGACATAAAATTAATTTTTCGGGAGCCAATTAATATTTTTTTTAAAAATTAATTAATACTTAATCTATATTTAAAAGTAAAATAAAGATTTTGTTTTTGTTTTTATATTTTGATGGAGTGCAGACGTGCAGTATAGTATATATGGACCAAAAGTTGTCACTCAAAGTTAGCAAATGGCATGTGTGAGTATGAACTTTTCTTTTTCTTTTACTTATTTACTAAGCTATCGGCTTTATTCAAATTCCTGCGCCCTAATTGCTCGTCGTTTCATACAAATTATAGACTCTCGGGTCTCGAAACACGTAAGGACTTTAATTTTATATATATCCTCATTCCACCCCAATCATCCTTTCTTAATTATAAACATATATTTTATCTATTTTAAAATAATAATAATTTTAAAAAATTTAATTTATTTAAAATTATTCATTATTTTATATTATCAATAAAACATTAATTATTTTTTTTATTTTTTTACTATTATTTTTAATATAATAACAAAATTTTAAATTAATTTTAATAAAAATAATTAATTTTTTGTTATAATTAAAATTTTTTAATAATTTTCTTAATTTTTATATAAATATTTTAAGAGAGTAATATGGACAAGATATATACATTAAAAATGCATCTAAACAAAAATTATGTCTGCTATCTCTCCAAAAGATTTTCTATTTTATATATATCACAAATCAAATGAAATTGTCCACTAGTGGAGAGAGTACTTAGTGGAATATTAGGTTTTTCATACACTCAATTACATATATTAAATCTTTTAATTAACAAATAATACATGTAATAATTTTTTTATTCAGTTAATTCACACACTTTTTTAATATATATTAACGTACCTATTATTCATTAATTAAAGACTTGATGAAAAATGCGTAAAAACTTTATAAATTTTTTTTTTACTTATTATCAATAGCCCTCACAATCACAGCTCCCACCATTATATGGTTACCTTGCTTAATTTCTTACGAAAGCAAATAAAAGGTGCACATAAATCACTAACACCATAGGACTATAATATCCATATTTTATTATATCATACTAATTTGTGTCTTGATGTACACTAATGTGTAGGTCAATTTATTTTTTAATTAAAAATAATTATTCAAAAATTTTAAAATTTAAATACTCACTATTTCTTTTAAAAATATTAATTAACTATCTATCATTCCTGAAAAAAGAAAGAGAAAAACTTTTAAAAATAATATAATAATAATAAATTTAGTCTAGTAATCTAGGCCTAAATATATATATATATATATATATTAGTTAAATTATCTATCTTTTTTCTAAACTAAATAATTCACAATTAATAGCAAAGCAAATACCAAAAAATTCCAATAATTGATATTCGGAGCCAACTATTCCATCATGGTCTTAGAATTACAGATACTGAATAATACATCATCTAGCATTTAAAAACATTGTATAAAACAAATATTATTTGCGTTACATATAACTTGAATTTTGTATTGTGATCCATAATAAAATCTAGTAGCCACTTCACACAGTATTCACACTTTGGTTGGTTTTTTTTTTTTTTTTCTTTAGGCTAAGAACTTTATAAGTTGATATTATGATCCTTTTTTTTCAAAAAAAAAAAAAAAGGCACCCAACACGGTCCATTTACCTCGCAAGGACGCAATCCGTATGGCAGCGGTTCACAACAAAGGATGGTTCCACGTGTGTACCAGTAGCGAGGCGGTCCCCACAAGGCATCCAAATGTCGACACGTGTAGCGGGGCCAGCCTGGTTCCCAACAGATAAACGTATAAAGCAGCTAAGTAAGGGAGGGACCACAACGGGCCCCTCATAATCCTAGGGACACGTGCCTCACCTCGGCATTCACATGACCAAATCTCGTGGCCCAAGTCCAACTACTCAGCATGGTCCACGGACTACCTCACTTTCCCCAAATTGACCCACCCTATTACTGGGTCCCACTACAGGGCTCCACCCTCCACGTGCACAAACAACCTCACGTGACCGCTTTCTCTCCCCTAACCCTTCGCCTTCTGGTTGTGGACCCACCTTTCTCTCGTTGACGCACCCACACATAGTCAACCAATACCCGCGCACGCCTAACTCGCACCATCTCACAACTTTTCGGATATAGAAAATCCTTCTTGCACGTTTAACGTGGACCCCACTGGCCCCGCACGCTCATTTTTTCTTCAATTTTTTTTGCTAAAAAGACTATTTTTCTTACGCTCCTTCCCAAGTGCAAAAAGATTGCAGCTTGCTAAAATAAATAAAAAGAAAGGAAATTTTGAAACTAGAGATGAAGAAGCCCTTAAATTTTAAAAATCTGTTGCTAACCAAAACCAGCAAAACCCAGATAACTAAACTAAAACTTGAAGTGTCCTTTTTTATCAGCGTTACAAAACAAAAATCAACTTCAATATCAAGGCTTTGAACATGGTGGTTCTGAGTTTGCAGAGCGACCCAAAAATTGCAGTTCTTTCTTGTCAAATATTTCCAAAGAGAAATCTCTAAGCATCTGAGTCGTTGTAGTACCAGAAGTAGTAGTAGTCCTAGTAGCACTAACACTAGAACTTACTCCTGAGCTCAAATTAGGGGCCATAGTCGACGAAGAGTTTGCAGAGCCCGAAGCTCCATTTGAAGATGAACCTGAAGGCTGAACCTGGCTTGATTGCTCACTGGGTTGCATAGCAGAAACGAAACTCGAAATGGGTCTTCCTTGAACATTGAAAAATGGGGTTGCAGTTGCAGGAATTGCCCAGTACTGTGGCTGATTTGCGGAACCAGCAGTATTTGGGAACATAATGAAAGGACCTGCACCATTTGACCCACTCACTGGCCACAAAGGAACCAGTCCTCCTTGTGCAGCACCAGGACAGGCAACACAAGCACTACCACTGCCGCCGCCGCCGCCACTGGCACCCCCAACGGCACCGTATGACAATGAAGAAATTGGAGCTAGCCCTGAAGACATCGAAATTCGATCGTTCACGTCAATGAACTCGCTGTTCGATGCCCGTCTTCTTCGTTTCCTTGGGGTTTCTTCTCCGTCTGGTCTCGCCGGGGACGAAGTTGGGATCTTTAGAGTGCCGCCAACGGAGACGGCGATGGCCGGGATTGTTCCCGTGCCGGTGGCTTCTATTATTGCCGGTTCAGCGTGCTCAAGTAACCACCTGATTGTCTCTCCGTCGGACTTGTGCCCGAGCTCTCGGGTAAGCTGGAAGATTCTGGCGGCACATGTCGCTGGCATTCGGATTCTCCGGCCACGACCCTCTACCTTTGTGTGGCGATCTTTCGAAGGTTTCTTCGCCGATGCGAGCGTCTTTCTAACCGGCGTGGACATCGTTAACGGTACCTGGATAACACCCATGGGAAGAGACTCATCCAGGCTTTGCTCTGTCTCCGTGAGCTCTTCTTTCAGGGGAACAACCGGTGACGGCGGCACTGGCTCCTGAAAATTCGACTCCGGCCTCTCCACCATTGACGTAGTCTCAGAAGGAGATATATCGGTACTATGGCTTTCTTCTTCGTCGTTAAAATCCTCGTCTTTATCCCCGCTACCCTGTTTTTGATTTGATTCCATCCTGACGAAATAGACGAACAATCCAAGAAATTTAAGTATTTGCAAACGCCCAGAAAAAAGAAATTAACCAAGACCCAGAAAAAATACCGAGGAAATTAATGAAAAGACAACAAATTTACGAATAAAAAAGCAGTAAAAAATTTAGAGAGCTTACTGTTTTTGGTGCAGGTGGCAGAACAGAGCAGCAGGAATTGATGGGTTGACTGTGCTTTGAAGCTTTCTGGAACTGCGAAGGATTCGAAAGACTAATTGAGGATTGGAAGGGAGATTTTCTTTTTTCCCTCTGCTTTTTTTATTTAAAAAAATTAAAAAAAATGGAAAGAACAAGGAACAGAGAGAGAACAAACCCTAGCAATGGAAGAGTGCCCCACTCATCCGAATCGATGAGGGACCCTCAGACTCAGGGCTGTATTTATTTGCACAGGGAATGGAATCGACGGCTGGAGACTCTCTACAAAATCGATGGGCCTGCAGGATGGTGACACGCAGTGGACCCTAGGTTTGGTAGGTTCACCTATTGTGGTTTGGGTCAAAAGATGGTAAGTTGCTCCTCATTGGTAACAAAAAAGAAATCATATAGATTGAGATTTTATAAAATAATTCAATTTTTCTGTGCCTACAAGGAAAAAGTATATTATTTATTTAAATCATATTGATATTTTATAAAATTATTTTTTATATTAAGTAAAATGTTGAATATATATATATATATATATATATATGTACATTTTAATTAATCTGTCTTTCTAATAAATATATTTAAATTTTACCCGAATTTGAATACTTATATTATTGTATTTGTTAGTGTTATGAAAATTGGACCGAATTGGTCGGTTCGACTGATTGAACCAGGAACCGGTCATAGGACCGGTTTGAATGACCCTCCTAAATCGAGGGAGCAAAAAATCGGTGAAAAACTGGTGACCTAGTGTTGAACCGATAAAAAGCGGGTGAACTGGGCGAATCATCGGTTCAACTGATTTTTAAATTTTTTTCTAGTAATTTGTGTTGTAGAAATTCAAATAAGATAAAGAAGAATAATAAAAAGAAAAGAGGTGTCAAAATCATGATCAAACATACTAGGAATAACAAATATAACTAAAAAAAATTAATATCAATATTCAATTTTCAGAACCTAACTCAAATACACATAAAAGTAGAACTTTTTTTTTGAATTATGCAGATTATAGAACACTAAAGTGGACAATTATAAATTTATTTTAATTGTGATTAAATTATTTAATGTATTTCAAATATATTAATATTTATTAGTTGATTATTTTTATTTTTATTTATAATATATTCTATAATATATATAATATATAATTAAAATATATATTTTTAATTCACACTGGTTTGACCTCGGTTGAATCAGTAACTCGTGATCCACTGTCTTCATCGGGTCAATGACCAGTTTAATTTTCTGAACATTGATATTTGTTGTTTGAATTAATTGACTCGTGTAAATAGATACCCAGGTAAACATGTTTTAACATGAGAAAGAATTGTTCATTTTAAAGTTTTGGAGTATTTGAGAACTAAACAAAGACGTCGGAAATGTATCCTAAATTAGTTTTGAGTTTGAGAACGTGGCTAATTTATATTAATATATATTTGTTTAGAGTTATAGACAAACAAATTAAATTAGTCGATATTATCTATTTTTTTTAATAAATTTTGAAGATTAAATATATTCAATTCAAAATTTATATATATATATAATTTTTTTTCATTTTTATAATAAAAATATTTTAATATTTTTAAGCTTAAGTATATAATCCCAAATAAATATTTTTCATTGTTTCTTCCTAGCATAGGATCTAACATAAAAAATAGAAAAACTTTAATTCAATCTCTTTAGACAATAAAATATTTTTATATATGATTATTCTTTATATATATATATATATTGGGGTGCGTAAGGAAAAACGCAGAGAAAATGGAAGTCGTCACCAATTAATTAGAAAGATAATTGGAATCCTTAAAAAATAAAGGAAAACCGGCCCTCAGAACCAAAGGAAGAGTTCGGGAGTCTAATTACGTGTGGGGAAAGTGTTAGGCACCCCACAACACTCATTCTTAAGGATGGTTATCCTAAATTGTTTGTGCTTTAAAATTTTTAATTTATTTAAATTACCTATTTTTATTAATAAAATAATAATGGACAATGATGGAGAAATAAATAACTAGACATGCTTTACCATGTAAGTGCCTACATACTCCAAAAGGGATCAAGGTTAACGTAGTTCGGAATATTTAGATAAGTTGATTAGGAGAGACATATGATCTTAGACCTAAAAAAATTAGGACATTAAGGGAATATAAAATTCTACTTAAAACTTGGGAAATGAATTAGGACATTGAGAAGAATATACTTCCACTAAATGTCATGAAGATTGAGACTTTGAAAAAATGAAAATTCCACTGAAAATGAAAATTCCACTGAAGGTCTACGTAAAGGGATAGTCGGGACTTCGGGAAAGATGAATTTTCACTGAAAACCCGTGAAATTTAAAACATCGAGGAGTATGTAACCCCACTGAATGCCACCAAGATTAGGACTTTGGAGAAGATAAAACTCCTACTAAAAGTCCTTTAAACATTCACGGGTAAAATGAAAATGGTGACTTTGTTATTTCTTAATCAAATTTTAGTTTTCTCAAATTTTGCACCAAAACTGAAGTTTCTAAAAGTATCGGGGTAAGAAATGAAATTTCTGAAAGTATTGGGGATTAAGTATAATTTATGTAAATAGTGTAACCAAAATGTAATTTATGTCAATAGTAAGGTTAAAATAGCATTCTTGAAAGTATAGGAACCCAAATAAGATTTATGAAAATATAAGACAAGAGAACCATTTCTTTTGAAAATGTTTAAGATTCTCATTAAGAGTAGTGAATTTTACTTAAATCTTAATTTTGAAAATGTTGGATTGGGCCATTGGAGCTACTTGAAAGAGTTGGGCCTTGAACCCTTTTGTTGTTGAGACAACTCAAATGAGCCTTTAGTAGCTTAAGAGTTGGGCCCTTGAAACCCATAAAAAGATTCACATGGGTCCTGAAAAGAATTGGCTAAATAGACCTTGGAAGCCATTGTAAATCCCTCTATTTTTTGGCTTTTGAAGTAGAAAAATTCTAAGATTCCTTCATAGAACATGGGTGGGCCTTTGAAACCTAATTTAGAGAACATTTAAATGGGCTCTTAAAGCCTTTTTAAGCATGCATTGCATTTGATCAAACAAAAAGAGCAACCTAAGCTGGGAGGTATATCAGCACAATATCCAATGAGATGACCAATTTATCCTACAGACATCAACTAACAAACCACTAATTAGAACTGATTTTTTTAATAATGGATCATATAATTCATTTAGGATCAACCAACAGATTATGAATGTCAACCCAAGACCAACCTTTTGACACAAGAGAACGTGAATTACATGTATTCCTCTTTTCAAAACTATAGGATATACGCCCAAGCCAACCAATCAGTTTTGAGCAAATAAATCTTGGAATGAAGTCAGAACTAGCCTTTTCCCCCTTTTCCCTTAACAGATTCTAAATCAATTGAAAACCAAAACTGATTTCATAAGACACATAAGAGGTACCTTTCAATCAAGTGACAACAACTACTGCCACAAACCAAGCCAAGGTAATCACATTCTGGGCCTTATTAGATTAAAAAAAAAAAAACACCAGCACTTCTAAGTAATCAGATTTAACTAGATTTAGATACTACCTTGAATGTAACTTGAAGAGGGTTTCAACCCCGGGTAACCTTGAGTTAAGACTTATTCTATTTCTTAGATTTAATAAAACACTTAAAATCAAAGCTAAAATTGCCCAGTACCAGTAGTGACACTTCAAACCTAACAACCAAAGTGTATTTTACTAAAAATTTGAGTTCCAAATTTCATTAAGCTAAGTCAGAATAACATCCATATTTGAGTTTCCAAATTAAGCTCTCTTATAGACATAACCATGGAATTAAATCATACTGAAACAGCCATCCAAATGACATTGATATGCCATATTGACCTAACACGGGATTAAACGAAAGTCAAGCAATAATTTCATCTGAATCATAATCCAATTGCAATCTAGACTAAGAATCAGTGTGCCAGAAACAATTACAGCATTTTCATCACAAAGAAACTCGAGAAAGAGAAACAAAAAAAACCTTTTGAAGACCCGTAATAGCCCAATCTCGGATTTGTTTCCTTCTCTCCTCTGTTTCTGATCCTCGATGGCTCCCCTCTTTTAAATTTCCAGAAATCTTCTTCTTTTTTCTCTTCCCTTTGGTTTATAGAAAGAATTCCCCTTTTTCAAACCCTAGACAAAATACTGCTGCTCCCTACAGCAAATCCCGTGAGCAGAGGGATCCTTGATGTGTCTAGTAGCAAATCCCGTAAACAAAGGGACAGAGAAGTGAGGCCCAGAGGCGTCGCGTGGAGGAGCATATGGCTGAGTTGCAGAGACGTGGGGGACCAGGGAAAACAGCAGGCAGCAGGCACGATTGCCAGAAATGGTGAAGCAAGAGGACATCGTTGGCTGAAAGTTAGAGAAAGCGAGGAAAATAGGAAGAGGGTGTGGCAGGCGTTAGCGCTTGGTTTGCATAAAAGGGGAAAGACATCAGATATGGGGGATAAAGGAGAAAGGACCAATTCTGGAATGCGAAGGGAGATGTGGTAGCAGAAAGGGAGAAGATGCTAGTGCTTCGTGCAGGGGAAATGGACCAGCGTGAAGACACAACAGAGGGAAAAAGGAGAGATGAGGGCTACGAGTTAGGGAAATGACTAGGATTTCAGAGGGGCAAGTTCAGTGGGGATCCGGGTTGTGGGTCACCCGTTGGGCTAGATGGTTGTTGGATTGCTACTGGTGTGCTGAGTCCGGTTTGATAATGGAGTGGCTTCTCGGGTCGGGTTGGTTGATGGGCTGAGGGAGGAGTTGGGCTCTTTTTTTTCTTCTCTTTTTTTAATTGTTATCATATATCTTTTTGTTTTCTTTTTGTAATTTTTTATTTTTTCAATCTTTTATTTCATTTATTTATTTATTATTATTGTTATTATTTTTTATTAATCTCATAATTTAAAGGGGTACCCAGATAAAATCAGGTGTTTACATATATATATATATATATAACACTCTTATCATTTTTTATATACCATATTCCTTTTAGAAAGTTTTAATTTTTTATGCTATTATTACTATTTGCTCTAGGTGCAGCGTAATAGTTTTAAATTATGAAAACATTTATTATCATTATTTATTATTTGTTTTTATTTTAAAAATATAATTTTCTCTTAAAAATTGAAAATTATCCCATTTATGTTGTACTCATTGTTATCTAAGATACTTGAATCACTCCTTCATTTTTTTTTTTACAGCAGATTACTCTGTGGTTGATCCTTCTCTTTGTACAGTATATGCTTATTTGGTTATGAGCGTATTTTATGAGATGAGTAATTTAGTATAAGAGATAAAATGATCAATTAATGATCATTGAAAAAAATGGTTATAATTAGTTATTAAAAATCACGTTAGTGGTATATATATCTTTAATGAGTGATCATATGAGTAACATATAATTTTTAATGACTAATTATAATCATTTATTTTTTTAATCAAATAATCATTAATTACTCCTCTCATCTCCTCTCATAAGATAATCCACCTATTTAGTTATACTTAATTATTTTTCATAATAATAATTTTGTTAAACTCAAATAGTAAGAGAAAAAAAATAACATATTTGTATTTTGAAGATTTTCATGCTAATTAATTAACTTTCATTTTCTTTAATTTTAAGGAAAAAAAATTATTTTTACTAAGAAGATTTTTTTCTTCTTGGTTTATTTATAATAAATTCGATACATCGGCACTATATGTGTGACAACATATAAATATATTTAATATAATAAATCTAACAATTTATATAAAAAAAAAAGATTCTTAAATCAAAGAAGAGAATGAAGACTTACACAAATTCTAATTAAATAGAGACTAGAAATGAATAAAGACTATACATGTTAACTGCAACCGGTACAGAAGGCTAGAGAACAACTGAGGATATAGAAGCACAAGGCCCAGGCCCAGGCCCAACTTGAGGAGAAAACAGGTAACAGGTACAGAGAAAAACAGGAGAGGACCTTTCATCTTCAAGCTAGCTTGGTGAGCTTTGCCATTTCATCTGCAACTTGGTTTGAAATCCTTCTTACCCAGCGAGAGTGGAAGTTTTTCGCTTTCTGATTCATAGACCACATTGTGGAGGTCGAGATTAATGAAGAAGCTGAAGGAGCTACTCTGGAAAAGCTAGTAAGTATTATTTTCCCCTTTCTCATTTATAAAATAATAGCATTTTCTCCTAAACTGGTTTTATCTGTTAATTCCTAAGCGATTGAACTCTAAACTCAAATTATTTGCTCCATCTTGTTGACCTAAATTTTGACGAAGACACAAAAATACAAAAGACTAATAAAATTCAAATTAATTTAAATGTGTAAATTTTACCTAGGTAGAAGAAGATAAAATGAACGACAATCACATTAAGATCAAATCTTATTTTGTCTAAATGTGTTTTAGCTGTAAAATAATATACAATAAAAAAATATCAAGACATAATTAATGTTATCCAACTAACATTGTTAGAGCAACACAGTCCATGAATTTCAACTCTTTAAAAATAAAAAGTTCATTAAAAAAAGAAAAGGAAATATCAAGAATACAAAAGAACATAATAAGAAAAGACAAGTCTAGAATAGATTTCAAAGCCAACTTACAAGGAAAAAAATCAAGAAGACACAAGTGTTACAAATCTGGAAGGAGCATAAGTAAAAGAGGAAAGACCAAGATGGAGGAACGAAAAAGAAGGAAGATCAACGTCAAATAAAATCATCCTATTTTTGGAATTATAAAATTATTTTATGAAGGAGCCTAAAACATCCTATAATTGAAAGAGTTAACAAGAAGTAGAATTTGAAGGTTATAAAAGAGAAGCAAAGTAAAAGAAAATATAATCGAAATCATGCAAACATCTTTGTGAGAATATCCTTTAGTTAAATTAATCTGGGTGTTATTTTTTTGTGAGCTATTATATGAGAAGAAAAGCCAGAGAGTAATGATAATAAAAAGATATTTTCTATTTACTCTAAAAGAGAGTTTTCTCTTTTATTTCAATTTCTAATTTTTTTAGTTGGTGATAGGTTTAGAAACTATTTTATTTATGCTTAACAGTTAAAACTATTGTTACTGGTGAGTAAGAAAAATCAGAGGTGTAAAGGTTATTCAATTAGTAGTTAAAAATCTCTTAAGAGTTAAGGAAATTAGACATAGATTTAAAGGTTGAATCAGGATAAATTCATTATGTTTTTTCTCATTATTTTTATTTTCTTAAGCTTCAATTTCTAATTCAACAAAAATTAATTTTAAAATACCTTAAAAATTTTTCAAACTACTCAATAAGTTCAAGGTAGCTTAACCAACTAAGCTTTATTTCATATATTTTCTTAACATTTTTTTAAAAAAAATTTTATTTATTTAGTACCAATTTTTCCCTCTACTCTTACTACCCTTTAACTTTCACATTTATAATACACATATTCATTTCTGGTTTTCCAGAGAAACCAACATAGAGACAGCAATTTGGCTTCTAAACTATCAAAAGCTTGAAAGGAAGTTGATGAATGTTAAAGATGGGCTCAAATTTGATCAGATTGAAAGGTAAACATAGCTTCTCTCGTCTAAACGATGTAGCTGCAGAGTTTGAAAATATTTTGAATAGGCTGTATTACAGTTTCATCGAGTCGCCAAGAACAAATTAATCAACATATTAAAACCTTTCTTTCCCATAGTTTTCACGGTAAGGTTTCTGAACCCAAAAAGAAAAATAGTATACTTTTTTACAAAATGATCTTACACAAGAAAAGGAAAAAAAATAACAATTTTAGGAAAAGAAAATCATCCTCAACAGAACGAAATTTAAAAGGAAAAATATAAATTAAATTAAAAGTTTGAATTTTTTATAAAATTAAATAATTTGTAAAATTGTGAAAGTCAACTGTATTACTTTTTTGCAATTACCCACGCTACTGGAGTGAAATCCCGTCCTCAGCATTTCTATTTCCCGTAAATTTATTTCTCCAGTTTAACCCATCTCAGTCTTGTCTATCTGACGAGGGATGAAGGCTTCGCTTCATCGAAAACTCTTATGTTCTTTCTACTTTCTAGTGTTGATCGTGATTCGTGACCGACTAACAGATTCAATTTTTGTAAAGTTTTAAAGATTCAAGTTTAAAGTTTGATAAAATTTTATATACATGAGCGTTGAGCTTGGACGGTAATGCCCACGAACAATTTAGAACTCCCAAGATATGGTCACTGGCATGAAAAAGGCTGCGCATTCGCTGAAATGGGTTCTATTGGATTTAATGCATAGATGCAATGACTTAAGGGCCTTCAAGCAAATGCATGCACATCTATTGACTTCTGGTCTTGTTATCAACGACTTGGTTATTACTAAAGTTGCCAACTTTTTTGGAAAACATGTCAATGATGTTGGTTACGCTTGCAATTTCTTGAAACACTATGATTGGAGTTTGAGCTCTTTCCCATGTAATTTGCTAATTTCTGGTTACGCTGCTGGTGAAATTCCCTGGGCTGCTATATTAGTTTATAGATCGACTATTAGAAATGGGTTTACGCCTGATGTCTTCACTGTACCAGCGGTTTTGAAATCATGTGCTAAGTTTTCGGGGATTGGGGAGGCTAGACAGTTTCATTCGGTAGCTGTTAAGACGGGCTTATGGTGTGATATTTATGTGCAAAATACTCTTATACATGTTTATAGCATTTGTGGGGACTGCATCGTTGCTGGTAAGGTGTTCGACAATATGCTCGTGAGAGATGTCGTCTCTTGGACTGGATTGATATCTGGATACGTGAAGACAGGTTTGTTTAATGAGGCCATTACACTGTTTTTGAGAATGGATGTGGAGCCTAATGTGGCAACATTTGTTAGCATACTTGTCGCTTGTGGGAAATTGCATCATTTAGAACTGGGGAAGGGGGTTCATGGGTTAATTTCCAAACGTCCATGTGGAATAGAATTGGCCGTAGGCAACTCTGTGATGGATATGTATATGAAGTGCGAGTGTCTGACTGATGCAAAGCAAATATTTGATGAGCTCCATGTAAAAGATATTATTTCTTGGACTACTATAATTGGTGGATTGGTGCAATGTCAACGTCCCAAGGAGTCACTGGACTTGTTCTGTGAAATGCAGAACTCAGGTTTTGAGCCTGACAGGATCATATTAACGAGTGCACTTTCAGCTTGTGCCAACCTTGGACTTCTTGATTATGGCATATGGGTCCATGAATACATTGTTCATAGCCGTATCAAATGGGATGCTCACATAGGAACAGCGCTCGTTGACATGTATGCAAAATGTGGTTGTATAGAGATGGCTAAGCGGATCTTCAATGTGATGCCTTGTAGGAATGTTCGCACGTGGAATGCTTTTCTAGGTGGTCTAGCAATAAACGGACATGGGCAAGAAGCACTGAAACGATTTGAAGAAATGATTGAATCTGGCACAAGTCCAAATGAGGTGACCTTTCTTGCTGCTTTGACAGCTTGTTGCCATTCTGGCTTGGTTGATGAAGGTCGTAGGTACTTCCATCATATGACAAATCGCTGCTACAATCTTTCTCCCTGGTTAGAACACTATGGATGCATGGTTGATTTGCTATGTAGAGCTGGATTGGTGGAGGAAGCTCTGGAGTTGATAAAGACAATGCCAATGGCACCTGATGTGCAAATCCTGGGAGCTCTTTTGAGCGCCTGCAATACCTATGGAAATGTAGGGTTCTCTCCAGAAAAGTTAAAATCTCTTCATGATTTTGAATACGAAGATAGTGGCGTATATGTGCTTCTATCTAATCTATATGCAACTAATGAGAGATGGGCCGAAGTAAGAAGAGTAAGGAGGCTCATGAAGGAGAAAGGAATAAACAAGTCTCGAGGTTCAAGTCTTATAAGGGTCGATGGTAAGAATCATGAATTTTTAGTTGGAGATAACAGCCATCCTCAAAATGAGGATATTCAGTTACTATTAAACATCATTGCCAATCAAATAAACCTTGGGGGGCATGTTGATACCTTTTCTTGATCAAACAGGTATGCTTAACCCTGAGCTTAAATGCTTGTCTTTGCATTTAAATTACTTTCAATGAATTAAATGGTGCCTCTCCGTGATTTAAGACATGTTTTACTTATGTTCCATTAACGGATAGCTTGTGGAACCTAACAAGAGACATTACCCCATTTGTGGTAAAGCTCCAGCGTTACCCCTGATCCATCGAATTGAACTTGGCTTGTGCATTGAGAAGCTAGCAATTCGGGAAAGGCATAAATAGGTAGGTACTTTCTCTACACCAAGACAAAATTTTATCTTGCACTTGTGCAACAGGATTAAATTATCATGCTTACGAGGGGGGTAATTGGCGACCTGAACTTTGATGAGATTAGATAATACTGCTCCGTACTCACACAATCAACTTGCATTCTTAGTATAAAACATTGGAGAGAAACTCTGCAGAATGGAATTTTGGATTGATACTCTGCCCAAGCCTAACTACAGAGCAGGCCCTACAGTGAAGTATTTTAGTGGCATCAACAGTTACACAAATGAGATGAGGGGTTCAAGGATGGTTTTCCCATTTCCCAAAAGTATTGTTTACATAAAAAAATTATGAAATAAGTAAAAAACATCACAATCACGTCTATTTATAACTATTGCTCATATTTGAATTACATAAGGAAGACAATCGTCGTCTTATATTATGATGTAAACTTCTTATTGGTCTGCACTTCATATGTAGAGACAGACAATCTTCTCCTATATTATTTATTGGACTTGTTTAAATAAACTTCTTAGTAGTCTACACTCCATTCTTAGAGAGATAGATGACCTTCTCCAATACTGGTATTATTTATAGAACTTGTTAGAATTATGAAGATGAAGATGTAAGAATTGAGCCAATGATAAGATGTCAAACTCAATTTCAATCCCTTATTTGGTATTGTCAGCCGTCAGGATGCTTTATAATTATGTTGATTCTGATTCCAAAGCTGAAATAGCAAAGTTTGATATAAAAGGAGAAAGGTGCTTGTTTTGTTTATGGGTTTTGAATTACAGCATCTTTTATGCTTTGTTTTTTTAATATATAATTCTCTACTAAGATTCCTAAACAGCGGGACTCAAAAAACGAAATGATATATATATATATATATATATATATATACTTTATATGGTTCTACATATGACTCTTATCTTCACTTCAAATTTCAGCCTTTAAAACATGATTTGTATTGCGTTTTGTACTAATAAGATATGATTCAATAAAAAATATTATATTTTAAAACAATGCTTTATAAGATTCAAATTTTTTGTACTTTAGATACTTTTGGAAGGATATTTTAAAATAATATCATAAGAGAATTTTCAAATACGGTATCTCTGAAGTCCTTAAATTGTGTATTCAGCCCTGTGCTTACCGCTGAGGGGGAACCAAATGTTGAATTTACATTTAACTAGGTTTCCATTAATCTCTTTCTAGGCAAAACAATATATTATAGAAATTCGAATTATTAGGACCATTATGTGGTGCTGACTCAGCATGAATGTTCCATATCAGACCGGCACCATAAAATTTTTGGCATTCCAAGACACAAATAATTGACAAGAATAACTTGATCCTGGTAAAATAGCTTTTCTAGCAATTGGTGTTCTGAAGACTGAACTATGAACAATGGAATCTATGATTGCTTATTGGTTACTGCACCTTAAATAACTTTCAAAGAAACTCTAGTCTCTTTCAGTACAGCGCAAAAGCTCTTTTCCATGTGACAGAATTGTACATTTTTATAACCCACAAGCTCGGGCAATTAGAAGGGAGCCCATCTCTGTATTGGAATAGTTGAAACTTTAAGTTGAAAGTGATATTGTTTTTGGGTTATCTTGTATAGAAAGAACTTTTACTATTTGATCAATATAGACAAAAGACAGTAAAGTTGAGGGAAAATCAACCTCCCCGCAGTTCTTGGGATATGTCCAGTCAATTAAATCTGCTATTAAAGTGTATTATATAGATCTTCCATGTGGATAAATTTTCCTTGTATTTTAGATTTGAGTGAGAAGTTCGTAGGTTCAAAAAGCAGGTGTATCAGTTAAACAAAAACCGGGGCATTCGTGGAGAGAAAGCTAACAGCTGAATTGACCCAGGAAATCCAGAAAGTTACCCATACCTTCATTGATCAATTGCCTTAGTTATTTCAAGTTGTCAACTATCACCTCCACAATGTGATGATTGTTGTCGCCCTAAAAAGAACACCTCAAAGAGAACTAAATGACATTAACGTCAATTTCCATTTCATAGTGCCATCAACTATGACTATAAAATTGACCATCCTGAAGGACTTAATTGGATATGCTCAATATAAAAGATATGTTAGTGTTATTCTACTACTAGTGGAACTTAACAGTTCTTTGAGTAGCTTTAAGGTTTTTTTTCTTTTCTTTTTTTCTTTTCCTTTGGCTCCTTGAATTAGATTGTGTATTCAGTTTCTTGCTGGAACTTATCATTCAAAGTTCAGTGTGGAGTTGTGTACCTGCCTGGATCCCTAAGCAAGGATGGGACACTAGGAATCCCGTGTGAATCAGCAAGGACAACCTTGCAAGGCTGACAAAATGTAGGAAACAAGTTGCAGGCAGTATATTTAAGATAATGAATTGTCTATATAGCTTCTGAATTCATGAGATAAATGAATGAAGAGAATTACATATATATGAAATCTTCAGCCGAATTCACACTCGAGTATTCTAAGATCCGCAATCCAGAAGAATAAATGCAACTAAACTTCAATTGTTTTCTGATTGAGAGAAGTATATCTCCATCTCTCCTTTTCCACAAAGTCTGCATCAAGGAATCGAGCAACAAAAGCCCAGAGTTTGTAGATGTCTTCAAAATTAGCCACGAAGCCTAATGCAGCAGTAACCACAGTTATTCCAAGGTTATCTCTGTCTTTCTTCTTCTTGGTCGTCACTCCCTGGTCTCCAGCTTCTTTGTCTTGAAGGACTCTTCCCTTCTCTTCAGCATACTTATCTGCAAACCAGATATGGTGTAGGAATCCATAGCTAAGAGAAATGTTGCTTCTATCAGCAAGTTTCTGTACAAGAACAGGCTCAACCTTTTCTCCTTTCCAATCAAACACATTGAATGCCAAGGCAGAACCCCTGTCAAATTTTATCTTTGGGCCATAAATCTTGACCAGGGGAACCCCTTCTGTGTTAGGATGCTTAAGTTTCAGCAATGAATTCACCAGCCAATTTATCAGGTACCTTGCTCTGTCAGTGATCAGTATCATTCCCAAAGATTCCATTTGATCTAAACACCTGCATTCAATATCAAAGCACCCATCTTCGCCTCCTTGAGCATTCCTATTTTGTAGGGTCTCAATTGGGTTGTGTGTTTCCTCTATTTCAGAAGCCTCAGGAGCTTTTGATTCTGCAGGTACCTCTATGCTTCGAAGCTCAGATGATTCTCCTTCTTCAACTTTTCCAGATTGCGTGGTTCGGATATCACCAAAGGAAGAGCTTGAAGAAGCTAATTCTTCTTCTTCTTCTAATCTCGAAACTGACTTTTGTTTTTGTTCTATGTCAACACCAGAAGAATCCTCTGATACTTGAAATAGCTGCCTTTCTGGTACAAGGTTCACAATTCCTGCACTAGAGGAGGCTTCCAGAATGGAAACAGCAGATTTCTTGACAAAAAGGCACCCAAATCCAGATGGGTTTTCCCCAAATACCTTATAGAAGGAACAAATGAGAAAATCTGGGCAAAAAAGTGAGAGGCCAAAGCTGTCCATGTCTTTAGGTCCCAATGCACAAGCATCAATTAATACATGCCACCCATTCTCCTGTGCTATCCTTATCCAGAGATAAGGGTATCTGGCTCCTGTTACTCTAGAATGAATTGGGAAAACAAAAAGCCCCCTTTTTTTCTTATTCTTCCGCTTACTCACTATCATCTTTCTCAATTTTGCTGACTGAATCCTTAGTCTTGGCCATGAAAACTCTGCTGAGATAGCTCTGGCTCCTCTCTTCTCTGAGCAACTAATCATTGTTTCCACTGCCTCACTGTCGTAGTCATAAACTGTCAGAAGCTTCCGACTAGACTGGAATGGGAAGGATTCAGCCACAAGTTTAAAAGCAGAAGTTCTATTTGCTGTGAACAACATGAAATAATCATTATCAGAAATATTAAGGAAACCCATGATTCTTTTCTTCAGTGCAGACTCAAATTCTGACTCGTGCCCTCCATGAAGCAATAAAGTCTTGATATTCCCAGTCTTACAGGATATACTAAAGAAGGGAACATCCGAGTATTCATGTAGAAGTTGAAGTGTTTGAGGAATTGAAGAAGAGGCTTCTTGGGATTTTGAAGTATCACGGTGTTGCAGCTGATAGTAAGAGAAGAGGCCAATACCAATATAATCAAGGCAAGTATGGTTGGAGACAGATAGATGGTAATACTCTTTGGCTCTAACACGATCAACTTGCTCAGTCTCAGAGTATCGAGGGTAAACTTTGTTGAATTCACTGAATGAATCCTGCAGAGAAGGAAGACACTCATGGTTGGTGAATTGGGTATTTGGGAAGACGGAGGAAGCAGTTCTTGCTGCAAAACTGTGGCGATACTCTGCAGAACTGTTTCTGGGTTTGCCAATGGCGCTCTGAGATGTTGGTGAGTTGAAAAATGGGGTTGGACAGCAGCTCTGAAGACATACTTGGGGGGCCTCGCCGTGGCCAAGTGACTCCATATTTTTTTCCCCCTTCTCTGCGCTTAGCGACAATTGTGGTTTATAACTTTATATATATATATATATATATATATATATATATATCACTTTAACAAATATGCTACTATTATATATTTTAATTGTTTAAGGCAATCGGCCAATGAAAAAAACACATAAAGAAAAATACAGAAGGTTGAGGGTAGTGACGCCCTATTAATTATGTGTCTGTATATGGGTGGCTGACACGGCAGGATACGTACGGCTTGACAAGGTAGTGTTGACTCGGTCGTCCTTTGCTTGCAAAGCTGACCTCGTAATATTATGTCCCATTATTATGGAGCGTCCCAGCTAGGTCCCACTGATTGGGATGATGTATGTGCTTTGGTAAATTTTCAAGGGTCCTTTCTGTAAAAGGACCCAATTTTCATTTCGGTTAAGAAATAATTAATTATTTTCATTTAACAGTTTTCAAGTGGAAAACGTTGTCTCACATAATTTAATATCTTTTTTAATATTATTATAAGATGTTAAAACAAATAAATTTCATTAAATATTATTTTAAAATTAATTTTTTTTTGGAATTTTCTGTTTTTTTTTGGAATTTTTACTTTTGACATGTCCATTTGGTTTGTTCATTATATGAATTCTTCAAGTGATTAACCCTTGAGCAACTAGGTGTAGTATGTATACTAATATATTGGGGGTGAGATTTGATATATTAATTTTTTCAAAACAGTTTTTTATTACTTTTAAATTTTTTTACTCTATCAATAATCACTCCTTTAAGTTTTTAACTTCAATAAAAAAAATCGCACTCCAGTTATTTTAAAAAAACTAACCATGTCTCTTATTTATAATAAATAATAAATAATTATTTTTAAAAAATTTTAAATACAAATTGACGTACAAGTGAATAATATATGTCACTAATAATATTAAAGAATTTAGACTTGTAGGATATCATAGATTCAATTTTCCATTCTGTCATATACTTTAAAAAAAACTAAGTATCTTTTCTCCTTCCATATAAATGAGAGAGAATGACTACAAAGAAAATTAGAAAAGTACACACACATATATATATATAAAAGAATGGTAATTTTGTAATTTAAAATAATATCATCATGTATTTCTTAGAAAATATTTTAACTCATTTTCATTCATTTCATGTTTTTCTTTACTTTGTAAATAAGATAATGGAATCTTAATTTTTCATTTTTCATTTCTTCCAATTAAGTGAAACTCTGAGTTAAAGTGAAAAGTTAGATAGTTATGACGGTAATTGAGTTAATTTTATTGTATAGTATCATTAAATTAATCTTTGTAGCATACATTTTTTGTGCATGCTGATATCACAAATTACTTTTGACTTGTTAATCTAACACAGTAATGACAATTGATTCTATCTGTACACACACCAAAGAATTCGACTTAAACAAAAATTTATGGTAATAACTTTTATATACATATATTATATTATGTCATTCATATAATATTTAATAAATATAAAATATGTATATTATAAATGAGAAAATTTATAATATATTATATAATTTAGATAAAATCTATTTTTTTAAATATATAAACATATATCTTATATTCATTTAATATTATAGAATAGGGTCTTACTATGTTACTTATGAAACAATAAAATTTTATGAGTAATTTTTTATTTTTTATTTTTATAATTTTTTAATAAACACTCTAAAAGAATTTTAAAAAATTAAAAAATAAAATCAAAAATCAAAAGAATTTATTTACTTTTTTTTTATTTTATTTTACTTATTTTTTGATTTATTTTAAATATTTGTGTTACATATTTTTTAGATTTTTTAAAATTATTTTAAGATAAAAAGTATAATAAAAAAATAAAATACCTATCCAAGAATATGATATTCGGGACTGCTGTAGAATAACACGTGTTTTATCCTAACCTTGGACAGAGAGATAGGGGTAATTGAATAGAACTGATCTTCTGGTTACTTATTACAGACAAATTACAATGGTTGCTTAGGATCTATTAAGTTGCAAAGCTAATAAAATAAAATAAATTTCAAAATTGGAATTTGGAATTAATCGCCTCTCTTTGGCAGGCATTACCGGCCACCAGCCGTACTTGCCCGATGCTTTCCCAAGGGATTTTGTCATATGGACAATTATATTTAATACTTTTTTGACAACACATTGAATGATAATTTGCTTATTATAAGCATATATATATTTTTTCCAATATAGTATTAAGAGTTGAATTATTATTGATTTGAGGAGAAGATTGAATGATTAATTAAGCATTGTATATATATATATGGTGATATTATGACTCAAGTTATAAAGAGAATATATCTCAAAAGACTAGCCTTTTATGTAAGAGAGTTTCGTGACTTAAGTATTTTTATTAGAGGTGAAATTTACTGAAATTAATAATAAATATATACATAAATATTTTAGAGGTGAAATTCACTAAAACTCATATATGACATATTTATCTGTGCATTTTTTATTAACATAATCTGCACATCTTTTATCGATCTGCCTAAAAATTTTCCTTACACCTTATTAGTTAGTCAATGTGGGAGATGAGAGCTGGCTTACTGAGGATCCATGTTGATGAGGGTGTGGGCAATTGCCCCACAGTGTAAAATTTTTTTAGTAATATATATGAATTTGTTTTTGCTCCCATAAAAATTTAAAAATTATTTGATATGCTTAATTTTTATATTATTTTTATCATAATTTTATTTTTAATTTTATACTAACTTGTGTTTAATTGTTTTATTTATTAGAACTTTTATCTATTTTATTTAATTTTTAAGCATAAATGCTACTCTCAAAATAGTGATCCCACAAATTTTATAAAAGTCTCTTTCAGCCACTCATCATCATTCATTTCATTATGCATTTATTGAATGGCTAAAAAAACTTTTTTGAGACTTGTGAGAGTACTATATTTATGTAAAATCAGCATTTCTCTAATATATGAGGCTTAATGGCTTATGCACCATTTTTATGACTGGGAAAAACTCCTATTCAATTTTTTTTAAAGTAAACTTGATGTACCTAAATAAGTAAATCAAAATAAATTATATAAAAATATAAAGTATAATTAAAAAATATGTTTGAGGTGATTACATATTTAGTTATAAGGAAATTTTATCCTACTCTATAGTATAGATACTCAGTGGATTTTTTATTTTTTAAAATTTTTTAAATTATTTAATTATTTTTAAATTCTTTATTTTTAGAAATAAGTTTAAAGAAATTAAAAAAATTTAAAATTTGTTAACACAATTATTAAAAATAATTTAAAAAACAAAATAGAAAAAAAATAAAAGAATTCTTTTGACTTTTTTTTTATTTTTTATATATTTTTTAAATTTTTTAGACTTATTTCTTAAAATAAAAAATTTAATAAAAATTTCAAAATTTAAAAACTTAAAAAATAAAAAATAAAAAATCTTACTCTAGAGTATTGATACGAGAAAACGCCCTAGTTATAATTGATCACTTGGCCACTATAAAAAAATTTCATAAAAAATGATTTTGAAGAAATATTTTAGATGTTATATATTATAAATAGATAAATTAAATCAATTAAAAATAGACTTGTAAGCATCTTAAAAGTAAACTATGTTAAAAAGTTGGATATGATATACTTATATATTTATTTATATTATCAGCTAATTCTTAAGCAGACCGATTTATAAAAAGTAGATAGACTAAATTATAAATAGACATATAAATATTTTTTAAATAAATTTAAATAAAATTTCTATTTAATATATTTATATATTTATTCATAATTAATTTAATAAGGATCTTAATTTATTTATTTTGCTATTAATCTACTTGCTCTCCTCAGTGTCTTCGATATTTGCACGTTTTAGTATAAAAATGGGCTTCCTATCTAGGGTTGGTTAATTAAAAATCTCATCAGAATAATGGCCAATTTCTTAGTGAAAGTTACAAGGCATTTGTCTTAACGGGCTACGTACCTAGCAAGGGTTGGCTATAATATAATAAAGTATCTTATCAGAATAGCATGAGCCATTATAAAATTATTCTTATAAAACCAATGCTCTGAAATTGAATATTATCAATGAACAGCTAGTGCTTGCTTAGTAGTTTCTCTAGGAATAAATTTCATTGCAATCCATTCTCCTTTGGGCCCAATCATTTTCAGTTCCTTCTGTAGTTCTGTTTGGAAAGCTAAGTATATGAATAAGAAACCATACGGCTAATTAAAACTTTTCTTCTTTCTCTATAGCCGTCTCCCTTTCTGCCATATTTATATAGTAGCAACATGTGGCGCTCTCTCTAGAGTTATGGCCTTTTGTTGCCTTTGGTTGAGTCAACTTTCTTTTACCAACTTTCTCAAACTTATAATAAACAAATTCATTAGAATGAGGTGTTTATGTACATATACAGCCATTAAAAGGCCATTTCCAGTCAGATCCAAATGAGGTCTAATTAATGAAGTGATATCAAGTATAAAAAACCCAACTAATTCTAAGAGAGTTTACTTATCTAGAGCGTTGGTAATCTTTAGTTCATTAATTTTCAATATAGGCATCAAAAGTTTATATCTTGATCTTTGTTTCTTATGAGAGTTTTGTGTTGTTTAATTGATAATTACTTGGTTTGGTACTCATAAACTACTAAAGCTTGCCTATATGGAAAGGTTATAAACAATTAGATGAATTTGTACATTTTCATATAATAATTTATAACAAGTATAAAAAAAATATTATAAGAGAAAATGTTATAACAAGTATAAATTTATTTGGAAGAGAACTACAAAGCAATTCTTTAAAGTATCCCTTTGTACTAATTGTTATTGTCAACTACGATTAAGTCACCCTAAAGTAGATTAAGGCATATATATAGAAGAATAAAAGTGTGTCTAATTGACTATTACTATAGTACAACATCATTGTGCGTAGAAGCTAAAACTTAATTAATAAATCATTGCGAAAGCTCAATGAAGTCAAAGAAAAAATGGCGTCATTTAGTTTCTTCATTATGTGACCAATTTAATTCTTTTACTTTGTTAAAGTCTCTGGTCAAGATTATCAATAATTGTTAGTGTAGTTGGTGTAGTTGAATAAATAAAGTCTCATATTGTTAATGCATGAGTCGGTGATAAGCCTGAAACCTATAACATCATATAACCGTTTTGGAGTTTGATCAGATACAGTTTGTAAGTTTTCATAAAATTTGTATAGTTCTTAATTTTAAGTGTGTCATAATTATCATAAAATTGAATTCCCTCGTAATTTTCAATGTTGCTTGATAGCATTAATATATAACTGTAAGATTTAATTAATCAAATGATTAAGATTTTGTTTTGGAAAATCAATTGATCGATAGCTAGAGAGGGAGGCAAAGGTTAAGGCCTACACCAATTTGAAACTAATGGAGATATTTAGAACTGACAATTATTCTCTGAGTGATGTTCACGAACTCGAATTTATTATAAACTTTATATGTGATAACTTCTCAAACAAATTTTATTTAAGAAATTTAAAATTATTTTTTTAATTAAGTGTACTTTTTTTTTAAAAAAAATTATCACATATGAAGTTCATAGTAAGCTTAAATTCATGAAAACATCATGAGTCCTTTATGGAAATAGATTTGGTACAATCACTATGGACGATCACGATGGTATGACCCATAAGCAAAAGACGTGACGTTATCCTTTATGGTTATTCATAATAACTGAATTGTCACTTAATCGAATCAAGCTCCATCCTTTAGTACCTTTAGCGAGATACCTTTCCTATTGCTAATTATTCTTCTATTTGCATTGACACTTGTGCTTGAACTGCCTCTAGTTTGTATATATATAATAGAATAATGATATTTATACATTATTTTTTTTATATCACCCTTACACTTCACTTTTAATCATTGATATATTATAAAATAATAATGATGTTAAATTATAGTAAGTAATAAATAATAATAAAAATAAATATAAGAAGAGATATAAAGATAATATAAGAAAAAATAATGTATAAGTATCATATACTCTTCATAGTTTGGAAGAAGGAATTAACCACTGAAACATGGCCTTACGTGGGGCATATGTTAGGGTTAGTGAGGCTTCTAGTAACCTGGAAGCAGAGGAAGAGGAGAAACTCCCATAACTGGCTCGTATTTCGAAATAAGAGAATCTGGACATTAGTTATGTCTCTTTTAGCGGTACACTTAACTAAGGCAACCTTTTTCCGGCATTATTATCCATGATTCCTTGTCTTTGGTGCCATCTGCTTCAGTAAATAGATCCTCTATGTTTGTAATCTATCAAGAATGATGCATCATATCATACAAACATGATTGAAAATAAAGCTGGATGGTATAGTATAAAACCAAGCACACTGATTTTTAGGTATTGAATGGGAGAACCATTAAAGAGGAGAGATTTTGTCATTATTCTATCAATTTAATATTCCTACTATGTGAGAATGGAGAAAGTAAATAGTTATACTTTCAAACAAGAAGAAATTGGTTGAACATCTCAAGATATTTGATGAAGTGCATCTTTTTTACAATCATAGATTGCCTTTCGCTGTGTTTGATACTTTGCTTATACACATAATATCATGTGAAAGCTCCAACACTTGCGGGGGAATCCTATTTGCATTACTTTCTTCAATCCCAACTAGCTGCTAAGATGGAGAGTCATATGATTGATTTGCTCATCTGTTCAGTTCAAATCAATTATCTATACTTGTACTGCCAGAGAGACTTAATTAGACAAACTTTACTATCATGTCATAGCTTCAATTTGGGAGATGGCATAAACTGCTATTAATGGCATATGCCTAATAGAATCATGCTATGGATATTCTCCAAGTGCCTTTTCTTCCCCTTCCCCTCTCTTTTACTGTTGAAAATATCTTCATGGAAGATGTGGTAGAATTAGCTGAGACCAGAATAAAGGGATTGCTATGAAAGCCTTGTAAACTCAAACGAAAAAAGCAAGTCCTTCGAGAAGATATGCTTTGACATACTTTCTCTTTGGCTAATCTAATTTTGCACTAAATTATATATAAATGATGAACTAAATTTGTACAGAGAACATGTGCTAATTTAATTTGATTTTTATTGAACTAAATTTATAGATCTGCAAGGGGGCATGATTCCTACTCCAGTCTGCAACAACCATTACCTGTCATCTAAGCTTAATACCAATGATGCTTGTCAAATACAAACGTTTGAAAAGTCCTCAAGAAAACTCAATTACTTTCTTAAGTTAAACACTTATTATGGTGTTCATGGAACTCAAGTCCAGAAACTTCATAACTCATGAAGATGAATTCAAAATGCCTATTCAGATAACAAGATCTATAAAAGGGTTCGATGGGATACTTGGGGATTGGAAAGAACGGAAGAAATACCTGTTAAGATTACACTACTTGAACAATCATGCATCAAGATTATGTTTAAGCTAAAACAGTCGCAGGGCAACTCTCCTTTGGCTAGTCACTATGATGAAACTTAGTGGCAGCTATACAGGTTGCACCAGTCACCACTTGCCAGCCAAGAAAGAGATGCCCTATGACTGATTTGCTCATTGAACTTCTTGTCATCAAGGGATGTCCTGCCTTAAACTGCTTTTGCATGTGAAGCGTGAAACTTAATTAGTAAGCTTTATAGGCAACTCAGACAGGATGTGGAAATGGTATAAACCAGTGAAATAATAGCATATGCTTGAGACTTGAGAGTTATGCTATGGATATCCTAGGAGCTAATTCTCCCTGGTTCATCTCTTTTCACTGTATTCTTCCTTTCTCTTCTGTGTTGTAGGAGGGGGATCTGATAATGGTACTCATTATAATGATTTTTGGCATCCTTTTGTCAGGAATCCCTTTTCCAGTCTTATGATTTGGTGAGATGTCGAGAAAAGCAGCCGAGACAAGAATCAGGAGATGCTCCACTATACTTCCTTTTGTATGTTAAGTGTCATGCGTTTATTGCACCTTCTTTTTATTATTTTTCCTTTTTCTTTAGGAAACTAAATTAGTTTTGGCTCAAGACTGTAATTTGTTCTAAAAACTCCTCACAAATTACAACAGTTCCCTCAAAGATTCTGTAATTGCCTTGTTTATAACATCTGGTTTTGAATATGTTAGAATAATTATATACCTCATGATCAGCTGCTGTAGAAAATATAGAGCCGAGAGTGCCTTGCTTTTCCCCATGTGAAAGAAGAGTGTATGGAACATGAACTATCAGAAAAGATAACCTAACCAAAAATATGTTTAAACCTTGGTTAAGTGAAGATGCATGGAAAATGGAAATATCTCCCTTCTTTGACGTTATCCTACTATGTTAATTGTACCACATTACTATGCTTTTGTTCCCTTTTCTTTCATGAGATGCTTCATTAGAACATGACTTGTATTAATCTATTTCTATCCCTCTTCACTTTTTTTCCTTGATCTATTAACATATTTGTTTCATATCAACTAAAAAAAGATTTATAGTTATAAATTATATATAAAATTTAAAATAACAATGTTCCATCAACTAAAAAAATAATTATAGTTCTATTAACATATTTGTTTCACTTTCTTCATCTTCCTTTCTCTTTGGGAAGTTTTCCATTAGCACTTTTATCCCCAGACATTCCCCAAAAATAGTCTTTCTCAATTTGCAGACATTTTTAATTCACCTCTTCACTCGATCTCTAGTTTAGTCAAATTTGCACACACGTTTTGTTAAAAATATAATTACATTACATTATATTAATCAGTATTTACCTATTTCTAATTCTAATAATTATTTTGGGATTCCCTTACACTTTTCAAATCTCTAGCTATAATAAAAAGATTAATTTAAGGACTACTGTAACAAATTTACGGATTAAATAGTAAAAAATATGATAATTTGATTTCTTTTAGAGTTAATAACTATATTTTTATTTATAAATATAAAAAACGATTGATAAATCCATATTTATAATTCTTCTAAATATTATATTAATGAAATAATGAGTGAGGACTAGTCCTTAGCTAGGTTCAAATTAATATATAGGAAACATATTTAGGGCCATTTAAATGGCTGGAAAAAAATGTTTTTGTGGTAGTGCTTCAAAAAAATGTATTTTATTAAAAATAAAAGAAGTTTTACGTTTAAATATAATAATTAAAAAATACTTTTAAATAAAAAAATATTTGATATAAAAATGTAAAAATATTTTTGACTAAAAAAATTACTGAAAATAACATATAAAATAATTTTTTTTATATAATGTTTAGATAAAAAAGTACTTTTAATATTTATTTTAAAATTTATTTTTTGTTAAAATTAAATTCAAAATCTTAAAATTACATTTTTAGTTAATTATTATTATAAAATTTAGAATTAACAAATTTATGATAAAACATTAAAACAACCTAAATTTGATTTCAAAATTATAAATTTCTTTTATTGATAACTTATTTACTTGTAATATTGTATCATGGTGGTTGGCACCCTTTTGATTTTTTTTGGAATTTTTTGAAATAAATCCAAAAATATTTTAAAAAATTTTCAAAAACAATATATGACATAGGAAATGCTTCATTAATTCTAAAAAATTAAGTAAAAGACTAAACACCACCAAAAAGTAAGAGAGGATGTAGCCTTATAGCCCCAAAAATGAGACTATCGGATAGCATTCCCCTTGTATCATTTACATTGTTATTTTTATATTATTATTTATATTTTTATGTTTATTTATAGTGGTAAATAAATATTGTTTATAATTAGATATGTATTATTTATATTAAAAATGATGACTTGTTATTTTAATTAATATATAAAAAATAATTTGATGATCGGTTTTTTATAACCTTTCTCACTTTTCTATTGCAAATAACTTTTTTTAGAAGACAGAATTGTTTACATCTAAAAAAAGCACTTAAAATTTCTTTTTTTTTTCGTTGCTTCTCTTTTTTGGAAAGCCACAACAAACAATTTTTTGTAGAAATATTTTTTAAATGAAAAAAGACATTTTTCAAAAAAAAAAAAAGCAATCCAAACGCAGCTTTAATAAAAAATAATTTATTATGAAAGATGAGAAGAGTGATTAGTCACTCTTAATTAGAAGTAAAATTAATTGTCAAAATTTAAACTTTTTATTAATTATTAATGCAATGGAATGATGAGGAGTGATAAGAAGAGAGAGAGAGAGAGAGATTTGTTACTTGAGAGAGAAAGCAAAATCAGAACAAGAGGGTGAATGTTTACAATTTTGTTTTAATCTTTAATCATATATTGACTTTGATTTAAGAATTATAAATGACTTCTCATCTTGTTTCTATGTCCCATATAATGTTTGAGCTCCAGCTTTTTATTCTTGATGCTTCAAGAAAGGTCTAAATGTCTAATTAGTGACTCTGTTATTAGTGTTTAACCTTTTTCTTGCTTCCTAAGCCTTTGGGCTCTTTTATATTATATGTACATATAGAGTGGTTGTTAAGTTACTGTTTTACTTACAATGTGATCACATATATTGTGCATGAAACCTCACTCACATTGTAAGTATTAATGTAGGATAATAAGAAGATATAGCAATAGTAGCTGTACTATGGCCTATAATAAAACAAAGGATTTTTCTAACCTACAGCCCATCTTTTTTTTTGTTTTTTTTATTTTTTTTATTTTTTATGTTTTTTTTTCAATTTTTTTTTATTTTTTAAAAATAATTAAGAATTTTTTATCTTATATATTTTTTTCAGAATTTTTTAAAATATTTTTCAATTTTTTCTTGAATTTTTTTTATATCTCTGTTACTATTCATCCATAATTTTTTTACTATTCATTGGTAACTTAAAAAATCCTGCAACAAATATAAAAACATCTTTAAAAATTATAAAAAAAAATTATGATATAAAACTTAATTAATTAATTTTAAAAAATAAAAAAATTTTAAAAAAAATATAAAAAAAAAATTACAAACTCCTCTACCGCCCACTAATGTGGGCGGTAGAGGAGTATTCTCCTAAAACAAAGGCCTTTGCTATACTACAGCCCACTTTGTGGGCTGTAGGATAACTTTAACAATTTTTTAAAACTTTTATTTAATGTTTTATTTAATATTTTTTATTTTATAAAATTAATTAATTATATGTATATATGATGTATTTTTATTAGAATTTTTTGATATATTTTTATATTTTTTTCAAAATGTTGTAAGTTATAAATGAATAGTAAAAAAAAATTATAGATGAATAGTAAAAGGAATGTAAAAAAATTCAAAAAAAAAATTCAAAAACATCTTAAAAAATTCAAAAAAAAATATATGAGATAAAAAAAACTTAATTACTTTAAAAAAATAAAAAAAATAAAAATGGGGGCGGTAGCTTAGTCCCCCCTAAAACAAATGATGTCCCTTACTTTTTGTGTGTGGCTGCACTGCTACTTGGTTGCGACTGGGTGTTCACCTGATGTAGCTTTTATATATATATATATATAAAAAAATTTTTACTATTCATTTTCATTCACCTTATTTTATTCATTTCAATTTCTTTTCCTCTTCATTTTGTTCTCAAATAATGAAAAGCCTAAAACTAAAGACAACAAATTAAACGGATAAAGTTGAAAAATCAGATATTTATTTAATGATCAAAGAAACTCTCCATTTTTCATATAGTGCCTTGTGCTAACCCAGAAAGCGTCATTAAAATCTTCCATCGATTTGTCTTCAAGTGGTGTTACCACTTCTTTTTTTGGAGTTTTCTCAGTGAATTTCTCCAAGTTTGATTCCATTGTTGGTGGATGTAACATAGCTCAACACTGAATTTTTCCAAACTTGAGTAGATTCATTGATTACTTGAACAATCTTCAATCTGTTTCTTAGAAACTGATATATTTATAGTGAATCTCCTTTGAAACTTGAATCGAAATAATACTCGAAATTCAATCAAAATAAAAATGCACATGCAAAACATAAATCTGATTCTTTTCTTTCTTTCTTTCTACCATTCTACCTTGGTCAAGCTCAAAGTTAATTACCTTTTTCAATGGTTCCATGCAGGCAAAGAAACGTCTAAGCTAAACATTCACAGGGCAGTTCTCCTTTGGCAAGTTACTGACTGAGATCATAAGTCGCCAAAAGAGACATGCCCTATGACTGATTAGCTTACTGATAGTAGTCCTTCTCAGTGCCTTGTTCCCCAACTGCGTCTGGTTTGCCAAGTGAATGCCCAACAAGTTTTATAGGCACCAAACAAAGGGCTAACACAGAAGCACTGGCATCTACTCGAGGGTTATGCTTTGGATATTCTCATCTAGAAGCTTTCTACTTTTCCATTTTCTTTTGATGGGGACTTGTGTAATGGGATAATTGTGTAGATTATATGCTTCTCTTTCAGGTTTCTATTATTTAAAGTCCTGATGATATCATAGTCTTAAAAGATCTTCCAAGCATCTAAGATTCTTTCTTCCATATTTTTAAAGTCGGCTTTTGGAGAGGAAAGAATTGAATCCAGAATCAGAAGATGCTCCATTATATGAAGTTGTTCATCGACCACGCGAAGGTCGTACGGTCTGTTAACACCATGTCCCCATCTCTTTTATCTCTCTCTCTCTCTCTCTCTTTCTTTTTTTTTCCTTTTCTCTTTTTGCTTGTAAAATATTCGGATTAGGATTTTCTTCTTGTTTTTAATTCAATGTGGACTAGCATAATCAGATACTTTGAATTCATATTAATTTAAGGAGCTAGCATTTCGTTAAGAATTCCATTAATATTTGTTTTCTATTATTAGGTTATTGTGCTGCACGTAAAACTGAAGTAAAATATACATTGTTGTTATTATATATGTTCGCTTTATAAATGGATTGTTAATGATGAATAGGTAAGACTGCTTTAAGATTCAAAGCTCAAAGAAATGACTCATGTATTCTCACTCTAAATGAAGTTATGATTGCTCAATTCAGGATATAAGTTTTCTTTTTCAAGGGCAAAAGATTAGAATGCTCTCCTAGTTCCATGCTATATATGGTTAAGAGTAACATGAAATTCATTTTCACAATAACTTTATTGTATACTTTCTTTTTTCATGACCTGTATGAGCTCCTATAAAAAAAAGTGATGAGAACAATTAATTTCTTAATATATATATATATATATATATATATATACACATACATAATATTAGGATTATGTAATATACATACCATTCTTATATTTTATATTTATAAGGTTGTTAGAGACAAGTCATTATTAAAGCTAGCCTTTGTCTAACTGCTTATACTTATTGGATCCATTAGTTTCCTCACCTATCCATTGTAGTCCTTGACATGTCGTAGTAGTATAGAAGTAGAAATGGGGAATCCAAAAATTCAAAGGGTTAGTTTAGTGGATCCATTATGTAATATACATACCATTCTTATATTTTATATTTATAAGGTTGTTAGAGACAAGTCATTATTAAAGCTAGCCT
>JASKGM010000001.1:17366487-17457682 GCA_034509205.1 Ceratonia siliqua | reverse complement strand
ATTTCTTTTAAATATTTATTTTTTTTAAATGTATGATTTTTTTAAAAAAATTTTTTGATTGTTTTTATTATTTTTTTTAAATTTTTTAAAAAGTTATCATTAGTTTATTATTATAAAAAAAATTTAAAATTTTAAAAAACTAATAAAAATTATTTTTAAAAAATTTTATAATTACTTTACAGTCACATATACAGTCACATTATGACTGTAGAGTAGTAAGACCCATATATATATATATATATATATATATATATATAAGACAACTTTATGCTATTGTCCCATATTTCATATATCTCTCTTTTTTATTTTTTTATCTTAATTTTAATTTAATATTTAGAAAATAATGAGGACATACTAAATTCTTTTCAAAAAATATGGATTTTTTTTCATTTAATTTTGATTAGAATCCATATTTTTTTAGCAACACTTAACTTTGGATTTTTTTATGGTGATTACTACCCTACCCTATCGCCAAAATTTTTTTTATTTTTTTAAATTTTTTTTACTTTTTAAAATTAATTAATTAAGTTTTATATCATAAATTTTTTTCAGAATTTTTGAAGATGTTTTTGTATTTTTTATAAAAATTTTTAAGTTACAAATAAATAGTAAAAAAAAAAATTATGGATGAATAGTAAAAGGAATGTAAAAAAATTCAAGAAAAAATTGAAAAACAAGTTAAAAAATTCTAAAAAATATATATAAGATAAAAAATACTTAATTATTTTTAAAAAGTAAAAAAAATTTTGAAAAAAAAACATAAAAAATAGAAAAAGTAAAAAAAAAAAAAAAAGAAGTGGGGTGTAGGATAGTATTTTCCTTTTTTTATTTACTCAAAAACATGGTGAATCTAAAAAAAATAAAATATCTTGAATTCAATAATTTTTTTTTTTTATAGACATTAGTCCAATCCATGGATAATAATTGCGTTCAATAAATTTAATATTAATCATTTAGTAAAATAAATGAGTGGATAGAATACTATGCATATCATATAATCTAATAAAAAGAAATTAATAAATAGGTGATTTAGTATATTGAAATCGTCTCAAAAATTGCAATAAAATGGTATCCAAATCAATTTGTAGGCATTTTAAGTAATTCATCTTTCTAATTTTATATCAAACACAAGTTATACATACTTAAATTAAGAAATTCATAAAAAGTTTTTATAATTTTTTAAAAAATTAATATCTAAATATACGACAATATACAAAATACATGCTTGCTTTTAAATTAATCTCATTACTAAATTAAATATATCGTTACCTAAATATCTTTTTTTGAATGAGATAGTTTTGTTTTTAGTATGACAATGAGGTGTGTTGCACACCTCAATTAATTCATTTTTTTAATGTTACAAAAATTATTATTCACATTGAAATTTAAAAAAATAAAAATAAATGTTGTGTGACTTAATAACTAATATTAAAAAATTGATAAAATTAGAATTAAAAATAACAATACAATTAATCACATATATATCATATATATATACCCTTCTTTCATATACTTACATTAACTATTTAAGTTTAAAATTTGGATCAACATTTAAGAAGATTTATTTTCTTAAATATACTAAATCAATGTGGAAGTGAGCCCTTAAAATTATGGGTAAATTATTCTCCCTTTTCTTAATATGTGCATTAATTAACAACCCTTCCCTCTATTATAAAAATATATGCGGATCACATTTAAAAGTTAAAAAATTATAAATTAACCTAATTTTAAACTTAACTTTAATTAAATTATTTATATGTCTAAAATATTTTTTATAAAAAAAACAAAAAACTTGTAAAATTCAAATAATTCATTTATTTATTTTCTTTTAGTAATATTGATGTAGAAGCAATAAAGCTGTTAGTAACATTAGTTTTTTAATTTTTTTAATTACGTAATTATTAATAAATATTAAAATACATGAAGAATAAAAAATTAAAAAAAAGTAAAACTCTCATTTAAAATTTGTTATTAAAATTATTTAAGAAAATAATTCATTTTAATTAATATTGATATGAAAAATGCATCATTAAAATTATTTAAAGAAAGACTTAATCTCAATTAATATTTAAATTAATTTAAAGATATGTTATTATATATATATATATAAAATAATTGTATTCCTATCTAAAGTCTCAATAATTGATCAATAATGTTAAAATACAATATCCCATTAGTTCTTTTATCCTAATCATTAAATTAAAACAATCAACAAAATGCCAACATGATTGCAAATTCGAAAAGGGCCGAAAGCACATGATTCTATAATTTGGATTGAAAGAAGTTGATTCCCAAATTAATCTTAATATTAAATAAAGTGTGGTAATTAAATTGTTTTCACTTCTTCACCCTTTTTTCTCAAGAAAAAAAAAGCCCCCCAAAAGGTGGGTTGAATAACCTATAACCCAGCTCATCTAAAATGGTGGGTTAGGTAGGCCAACCCAGCGAGTCAAGTTTATTTTGACAATTCTAAAAAGGAGAAACAAAAGCACATGAATAATTTTTAAAAACTTTTTTATAATCAATAATAGATAAATTTAGAAATTCAAACACATTGAATAGTTTTCAAAAGTTTTTTATAATCAATAATAAGAAAAATTAAAGATCTTCAAGAGATATTTTTAAGAGAATTAATTTGGACCCACTCGGCCAGTTAAGGACCATTCCTTGATGAGCCAGGCCAAAAAATTCTTTTTTTTAAAAGGGCCTATAAAATTTCACTCAGTCTTAACCCTATAAAGTTATAAGACTAAATGGGCCAGCACATGAAAAATATTATAAAATTTCATAACAAAATCAAATATAAACTATCAATCAATCCATCAATCCATCATAGAATTAATCTTTATAAAGAAAATAGCATGAAATTAATACAAAAATGATTAATCAATCATTCTCGATAATTATATTTGAATATTGCTTAAACAAATTTGGTGTAATTGTTGAGTTGTCATCTTCATCTACAAAGCATAGAAACTTAGAAATTAAAAACTAAAAATAATGGTTTAAGTGTAAAGAAAAGAAAAAAAAAAACGGGGCTCAACCTAGCCCTTTGATTAAGGGCTAGTCCTTGACGGACTGAGTTTTAAATGAGTCGAGACAAAAACAATCTTGATTTTTTATGGCCTATTTTTTTTCTTCTCAAAATTCGCTGGGTTTGCGCACTAGGTTGGCCCTAATTGATACTCCTAAATATTTTAGACATATATATTATTTAACTAAGATTAAATTTAAAATTGAGTTAAGTTATAATATTTTTTTAACTATCAAGAATGATTCATGTATATTTTTATAATAAAAAGAAAGACCATGTAATTAAAATATCTAATTTACTCCAAAATTATTCAAAAAAACTTATTTTCGATTAACATACAAACTAATCCGAAGATATACTCTTTTTATCATAACATTTACATAATCAAAAATAAGGTTTTTTTTTTCTCACATGTATTGTGACTAAAAGTGTCAATTAGAGCTAACCATAAAAAGCCTTTTTATTAAAAGAACCTCAAAAAGTCAACTGGATCCTAACCCTATAGGGTTAAATAGGCCTTAATGGGTCAGGACATGAAAAAACATAAAATATTATAATTATGTAAAATTTTCATATATAACAAAAAAAATCAATCCAACATAGACTTAGTCTCCAAAAAAATGTCAAAGGTAATAGCATAAAATTAAAATCAAAAGGATTAATCGATCATTTTCGATAATTATATTTAAATCTTACTTAGATAAAGTTGGTACAATTATTGGGTTGTTATCTTCTTCTTCATATATAAAGTATAAATTATGATAAAAGTTTGTAACATTAATGGAAATAAAGAAAATTGAACAAGTTTAAAGTTAATAAGTTTACCATTATGAACAAAAATGTAGAACCAATACTGATACAAATAAGGACTTGCATAAAATTTCTTAGAAGAAAATATCGTTATTTGTTGAGAACATATGTGTCAATGCTAAAAATCGATTTCATAGTAGTTATTAGAATATTTAATAGATCACATGCCATCATTGATAATTTTAAAAATTGATATCTATAATCCTTCTAATATTGCAAAACATTTAAATCTTAAAAAAAAAAGTTCAAGTTTTGACTCATCAAAATCAAAATAAAGATTTAACTGAAAATTCTCATTATTTTTTACAAATTGACTCTCAAATAATATATACTCTTATATCATTTTAAGTACAATGACAAAGAAATTCAATTATCAAATTAGTTATATAACTTATATTACACATTATTAAAAAGAGAATATAAATTAAAATATATAAAAAAAATTAAAAAATTAAAAACTTATATAAAGTATATTCATATTACATCAAATCCATCATTCAACAAACATTCAATTTTTTATACGTACATGAAAGAAGTTAAAAGTGAAAAAAGAAAAGTGAAACTTAAAAATAAAGATATTTTGTAAAAAAAATCCTATAGAACTCAACCCGACCTTTCATGGATTAGCCGGTCAGATTTTAAACGAGCTGGGCAAAAAATAGCTCTGATTTTTTAAGGACTGTTTCTTTTACTCTCAATCCTCTCTAACTCTTGGGTTGACCTATCAGATATAATTCTAATTAACACCCCTAATTATGACCAATTATATTTCTTTAGTTCCGCCATCACAAAATTATCTTGTATAGTTTTCAAATAGCCCATGACTGGATGCGAAGATTTTGTGGTGTGTGATAGAGATAACGGTAATATACTAATATGTAGGTTCATGTGATACAAGCTAATTTGTTCTCAATTTCTTCACGCAAGTGTTATTATATATGTATGTGGATTCAAATGACTTGACATTTATATCTTTATTTAATTTCATTACAAGGCACAAACATAATACTATCATTCAACACGTGCCGGCTACACCACTTTCCATCTTATCTTCTTAAATCAAATTTATTATTAAAATATATCCCTAACATGACTTTCTTAATTGATTTTGGACAAGAAAGGTATGATTGTGATTCAAATGGACCATAGGAACATTATTGGGCTCCTTAATTATCACGGGTTTGTCACATAATATAAAAAAATTATTTTTTGATGAAAAAGGACACCCGAAAAAATATATAATAATTCATTACACACTATCTTAAAATATAAAAAAAAAATTTCTAGGATATATTACTATCAGGAATTTTACCCAATTGATAAAACATAGTGGACAAGTCAAATTAAGACAAAGACATAACCTTAGCTGAAATTTTGAAAATAAAAAAGAAATAGTATACTTAATTATGTGAAAATGAAAGGTTAGGGCCACATCTCACATTTTAAAGTTATAAAAATTAAGCCATTCAATTAAATACGATTTGATTGCAATGAAATTTTTACGTATTTTATAAAATATTTTAAATTTGAATGTCATGTATAAAAAATTTTCAAAAATTAACAACAATAGCAATATTTTGATACTTTCTTTAATTTACATTGTTATATTACTTATTAGATGAATAAGATGAATTTAAATGTTGTTAGGTGAATTTTAACTTTCTTAATTATTCAAATTTGTTCATAATTAAATAGGGCATCCCTCGATATATAATTTACAAAACCAAGTAACATATAATTTTATATATATTTGAAACCAAGTTTCAGGTTTTTATTTTCACCAATATTCTTCCTGGGTAGAAAGATTTCAAAGGGGACATTCCTCTTTGTAATATTTTTACTACACATTCCCAGGTTTTCTCTCTTCTCTATTTTATTCGTCGTCTTTTCTTTTCATTCTTACATAAGCTTCAACCAACAAATCTTAGGTATTCATGATTGTTGATTCAAACTCAAGTTTCTTCAATAGTACTGTGACTGTTCCTTTCTTCTTTTTTTTTTTTTTTCTTTCCAAATCGGCCTTAGTTAGTAGAAAAGTAATTTATAATTTTGGGAGGAAGTTGAGGAACACACATCTTCTAACAAAATACCATGAATTTGCTTTGCTTTCCTTATATTGATATTTCAAGATTAACTAATTAGTGACAAAGATATGAAAATAATCAAACATAAACAATTACGTACTGAGAATGGCACTTTTGCCTTGGAAACTCCTTCTCTTCCAAGTTTTAATTAATAAACTATGTCCCCAAAGTTAAGAGAAACAAAATAAATAAATGCTTATTATAGAGTAGCTGTAATAGTCGTATCTATAAACCACCATACATAAGGTTCCTTTTCCCAAAAAGAAGAGAGAGATTCATATTCTTTCTGGAAATCACGGCCAAACGAAAAGAAACTGTTTCTTTAATATGTACTTTATTCTTCATATAAATGGAAAACCAACAGGCCTTACCTATCTATAATTAACTGATAAAAATACTCATAATCAGCCAAATACAGATAAACATAAAAGAAAGAAAGAAAAACTGAAGAAGAAAAAGAGGACGAAGAAGAAGGATTAAGATGAAAGTTTTTTTCTTTTATTTCTGTTTCCTGAGAAAATCAAAAGGAAAATTCATATCCTGTATCTTTCAACTGGGTATACGATATAATTCATACACAAGGAAAGCGAGGAAAAGAAAAGAAAAGAAAATTAGAAAATAGAGTAATTGAGTCCAGTACTACTCTAAGCTCTAAGCTCTAAGCTCTACCTCAGCAACTTTCTGGTGTTTACGGGGGTGATTTTGATGACGAGTCCAGGGAAGACATCATCCGGGTCATGGATATGAGGGTTCCGCTCCACGATAAAAGGGTCGCCGCACTTGTCGCTGATGGTGTGGAGGGTCTCGCCTTCTCCGACGACGTATATCTCATCACAGGGCCGAACAAGAAGCTGGCTTCCTCTAACAGCAACAGCCTCATGATCACGATCATCAGCCATAGAAGTCTCCCTTATAGACCCCAGTAATATCAGAGCCAACATCACAACGGCACAGTACCATGAAGCTGAATCAGCTAAGGTTCTTCTGCTTGATGCCTCCTTCATAGTTTTTGTTTTAGCCGAGGAACCCATATGAAGGTTCAGGGATTATGGTCTTATATATATATAAAATAAAAAGCTATGAAACTATGTTGCTATTGTTGTTTTATTATAGATTGGGTGAACCGAGGGAGAGAGAGAGAGAGAGAGAGAGAGAGAGAGGTTTCAAGTGTTGTTTGGTGTTTCCGTTGGAAGAAGGTTGGGTTTAACGAAGAGAACGGGTGACTACTACCTTTGCCGTTTGCTTTGTGGGAGAAGTTGGGTTCAACGACATCAAGTTTTGGCGTTTAGTGTTGATATATAATTTATATGTTGACACAAGTGGTCATATATAGCTCATGAGAAACACTTTGTTCTTAATTTGGGAACTTAATTAAATATATATATTATTGAGTGGATGGGGAGCTTTAATTTAATGAAAAGTTTTTATATAAATATAGTCCGGTGATGAACGGTCCAAATAATTTGTATGAAATTCTAAATTAATTTAAACATTGGTATCATTATTTATATTAAAAAAAATTTCTAACACATTACTTTTTATAAGATAATTTTATTGAATATTTTAAAAATATTATTATTTAATACATCAAATAATTTCAGAATAATATTTATCATAACACTAAAAAAAGTAAATTTTTAAGCACTTAAAAAACAATTTATTCTATTTTTATATATAGAATCATTAAATGAATAAGTTATTTAATAGTATTAATTTAATGATTATTGTTCACTAAATTTTGTATTAGCCTCCAATATTTTAATTGAAGACTAGTTGAGTTTTGGGCTGTGTGAAAGAATGGTGTGGGATAGAAGGGGTTGAATTGTGTACACACACGCAAAGTGGGTGTTTGACACGTGGGCTCTTCTTTTGCCACCGGATGCGTTGATCCAAATCCATGACAATACGGTGGGTGCAGAAGTGGTTGGGTTGAGCATGATAGAATCAAAAAAAAAAAAAAAAAAAAGGACCATAATTGAATCTTGAAACGAGGGTTAATATAACGTAATTCACTAGCCATGATCATTCCAATTAAGAAAATTTTAGTTAAGTCCTTGAAATAGTTTGTAAAGTTAATTTATCTTTTAGTTTTCTAATATACAGGATTGCTTAAGAATATTATCTTAGGGTTTATAATAAAATTATATATGTGCATGGTCTTTTACTTGTTAATTAATTAACTTAAATTTTAGATTAATTGAAGTAGTTATTGATGTGATATAGTATTTATAACCAAATAATCAGAATTTTAATTAGGAAAAATTATTTATATGTGCTTAATGGGCACCAAATTCATAAATGATAACCCATGGGCACCAAATTTTTATTTAGTGTCATCTATTTCTTTTTTATCCTCTATAAAAAAATAATTATTTAGCTATAAAAAATAGTTATTCATTTATAAAAAATGGTTATCCATTTATAAATAGTAAACATAACTACTTTTTAACTACTTTTTTTATAAATGATAAAAAAAAATAATATATGAAACCAAATAGGAATTTGGTGCCCTATTAGGCACTACCTATAAATAATGTTCTCATTTAATTACTGTTAAATTAAAATTTTAACATAAGATATGGTATGTCTTTGTTTTAATTATTTATACTTTAATTTTAAAAGTAACTTTTATACGAGAGAATACATTAGAGATAATAATTAAATTATTAATGACATTTACTTAAGAACTTAATACTTTACCAATGAATCTTTAACTCAATGGTCCTAGAATTATTAAATTGATGTGATTTTTGACATATTTTTTTAATATCTTAGATAATTTTTAATTATTAACAAATTATTAAATTAATAAATTGATGAGATAATATTATAAAATATATTAATTTTAATTTTACATTTAAAAAGAGTTAAATCTATGATATATAGAGAAGGTACACAAGAATCTCAAAGCAAACAAAGGAAAATATCCACAACTTGATTAATTAATATATATTATAAAAATTGGATTAAGAATATATGAAGGTGGTTTCTAAGTTACATCTAAATGTAATAATACATTTAGATAAAAAAATTATTAGATGTGTATCTATTCTTTTTAATTATTAGATCAAATAATGTCTCTATTTAATCCAATGACGCGGAAGAGATAAGCATATCTAATAACAAGAATCTCAGTCCAAACAAAGGGAAATGGCAACAAGTTATGTAGCCATATATATCTGAGTGGGGAACTGGAGAGATAGAGTAAGAGAGAAAAGGAGGGTAAGTGAGAGGCATGATTAGGATTGGCTCAAAAATGGCGAGTTGGAAAGGAGGACTTGGCCACTCAACCTTTGGGGAAAGTAAGATGGGAAGTCAAAAGAAGGAGGTGAATAGAGATAGCCAGACAGAGTATGACCAAATCCAACTCAACTCATCCACTAACCTAAACAGTCTTATAGTTGAGAGACACATTAAGAAGAAGGGGATGTGGGGGCAATTTGACTAGGTCATACAAGAAGAAGAAGAATAAGAATGGGAATTTGGCACCGAATATTAATGTATAGACCAGAGAGAAAATGAATCTCGTATATGTTCTGTTTGAGCAATTATGATCATTGAGTGTGTACTAAATAATTATTATTATAGAAAAAATTCAAAATAAAATATTTGATTACGTGTAGAACAAAAATAATTAAATTAAATTATAATCGTTTAATATGCATTGGATAACTACAATTTAAGAAGTGTTATTATTTGTATAAAAATTTTAATTTAGTTAAAAAACTTGTAAAATATTTTGAGAACTATTATACTAACAATGTTACTATTAATATATTTTATATAATTTATTTTTAAATGATTAAATTAATTATTAAAATAAAAGATATTTATACATCAATATTTAATTTGTTAATATTAGGATGGGGGCAGCCAAGAACAAAAATGGGTCATTTTCTATTCACATTGAGCAAGAGGCAGAGGGGTTTGCATTATTGGGGATATTTGGGGGTATTTTGAATGTTCTAAAAGCTTCAGCGGCGGATGTTTTTGTTGATTCAATGGATCCATAAAAAGGTGGCTCTCTCCCCAGGTAGGTTGGATGTGACATTGGAAGCTGATAGCCTCCAAATTTATTGAAGAGTTAATCACATTATTTTTATATAATATCTTATTATAAAAAATTATTTATATTATTTTTTTATTTTAAATTATTTATCATTTTATATTATTAATAAGGTATTAATTATTATTTTTTTAATATTTTTATTTATTATTATCTTTAATAAAATAATAATAAGAGTTTAAATTAACTTTAATAAAAATAATTTAGTCAAATATAACTCTTTTTTGTTAAAATTAAGGCTATTTAATAATTTTTTTAATTCTTGTGACATTACTTTAAATGACAGATAATTTAAAATAAAAAAATATTTTATATTATATTAATAATAAAAATTATATATACCAAATGTAAAAATATTATTTCTCAAATCATTTTTCTGCCTCAAAACCACATATAAATAAATACGAAATATTTTATTTCACACCTATTTTATACTGTCTCGGTTTGGAAGTTTTGGTTCATAATTATGGCTATTCCACTATTTCCAGTTAATTTAAAATTTTAATTTTTATCTCCAACTTTAAAGTTGATAATTGATTATATATGAAATTTTGGTGACTTTCAAAGCAATTAATATACAGAGGAAAATTACAATAAACTTTAATTAAAAAAAGCAAACGAGTGATAGTGTTGCTTTTCATATGGATTTGTAAACCAAACAAATGCATCAAAACGGTACAATAAATGAGAAATTTCAGTTATATGAGGGTTCTTAATATGATATGTGACCCTATTTAAGAATAATAATCCTAAGAGATTGGTATATTGGTGTATGGCCATAAGAAAATTGTTTTTCCCAAGGCTCTAGAGCACTTTTTTCTAGCCGGATGATTTGGTTTTTATCAAATTTTAAAAATAAATTAATTGAAATATGTAAGTTAACTTAAATACTACTTTATAATATAAAAAATTTAAAAGACAAATAAATTATTAGCTTAAATATAATTTTGATTTATCTAGTATTATAAAAGTTTTAATTTAGTTCATATGTTTTTAATTTTAACAATGTTATCCTTTTATTTTTTAAATAGTTTCAAGTAAATTCTTCTATCATGATATTATAAATAAAAGTGTGATATTACGATTAATTAGCATATGCAGTCTTATTATTATTCATTTGGAGTACTTATTTGATAAATAATCAAGTAAAGTTATATTGGATGCACGTGATTTTACCTTCACCTTCTTTTTTTTTCAGTGTGATTTAACTTGATGATTTGTAAAATGGTCATTTTATGTGGACAATAACATGTTCATATATGCTAATGAACTACAACGTCATAATACATTCACCAATATATGATGGAAGAACTTAATTAAAATTTTTTAAAAAATAGAATGACTACATTGCTCAAATTAAAAAAAAAAATGATCAAATTAAAACGTTTGCAAAATTAGAGGAACCTAAACTATATTTAAGCTAAGTTATTTTAACAGTAACAATTAAATTGTAACACAAAAGAAGTAAATTATTGGTGTTAGGATAAAAAAATTTAAAGGTTTAATTGCAGTTTTAGTCCATCTAATTATAATTTTGGTTCCCCTAGTTTGATTATGAACAATAGGGTCCTGTAATTTCATCAAAATTACAGTAAAGTTGTAAGTTTGGTCTCCTAATTTTATTATGGGATATCAAAACTGCAACTTTAATAAAATTATAAGAATCATATTGTTTAAGATGAAACTATGGGGTCAAAATTACAACTTTAACAAATTAGAGAGGCCAAAAATACAATTAAGTCAAAACTAAAATATCTTTAAAAACAAGCCTCTCGTCATCAAAAATGCCTATTAGTATAAAGTGGTGTTTAGTGTTTACTAATTTCTCCGAACAAATTAAACTATTTCTCAATTCAAATTTGTCATAATTAAGCGGCTGGACCCAAGAACCTTCTATTGATTAAAGTTTTGGCAAAGCGATCAAGCATAAGGTTATTCCAAATGACATTTATTAGGCTAATTAATTATCCCAGCACTCAAAAATTGTTAAAATATTATATATTTATTGGCATTTTTGTATTTATGCATTCTAATAATAATTGGTAGTATATATTTTATTTTTGTAGTGTAAGATAAATAAATCTAAAATATTAATTAAATGATCTTCATCTGTCAAATAAGACCAAAATTTTTTTTAATAAGCCCAACTATTACTTCAATCACCAACTTATAAGTTTCTTTGTGAATCTCCTGTAATAATGAATGATTTGTGAATCGAGGAAATGAATTAGTTGAGTACATATAAATATTATTTTAGACATTATTTAACTATAATAAAAAAAATTAACCCAATTTTAATTACGTTTATAAAAATTTATGTGGTGTTTAGAATTTCACCAAAAACACTAAACTAGCTAGAAATTAAAGTTATTTTTTATGACTTGGTGAGACTAAGAAAAAGGCAAGTAGTGATGAATGCGTAGGTAGTGGCCAAGTGGGTATCACCCTCCTCCATTAATATTTGGTCCATAGAATTGATGGGAATTAATTATGAAGCATTAAATCTAACCATTAGTGCTTAAATTTTGGTGGCCACAGCCTCTTCAACATCAATTGTTTGTATGCAATAATAGAATTTTGAAGCCACACTTGTGCTAACCATTCTGGTAGCGACAAGACAACAATGTCCTTATGATTCTTAATTTGTGCTAACCAAAGCTAATTTGTACGTATGTATTTGTCACTTTTCACCATATCCTTCTCTGAAATGACACCACATATAATAGCGTTAAGCGCAAGGCTGTGTTTTATTTTTTTAATGTTTAATTAAGCATTCTCCCCCTCAGCACCAGTTTTCAAAGCTTCTTCCACGTCTTTCTATGAGATTTTTGAATCTCTGAAACTCTCTAATAGTTTAGTTGTTTAATATTATTTGAACCCATGCCATTTTGCAATTGATTAACGTTTCCTAAATCTTTCCTAAAGAAGCGACTGTGGAATGGGTATGGTTAAATTGCATGCTTTTTGACACCCAGAATCCAAGCAGCCAGATTGATCTCTCCATCCTCGTGTTTATTACTCTCACTGCCATCGTCACCCTAAGAAGCCAATCAAAATTTATAAAAATAAATTCATTTTTATAAAATTTTAATAACTTATTACAAAAGAGAAAGGAATCAGCTAATAAAGTGTCGAGTGTTAAGAAAATTTATCACTGGGTAGGGGTGTTAATTAGAGCTGGTCCTAACGGGTCAACAGGCGAGTTTTGAGCAAAAAAAAAAATTGGTTTTAAAAAACTATTGTCGTTTTTGGCCCGGCTCGTTTAAGGCTCGGCGAATCAAGGACTAGTCCTTGACGGGTCGGGTTGAGCCTTGTTAGAATTTTTTTTTTTTTTACAAAATCTTGTGGTAAACTAGTAGTGGAGTGGGAAATGAATGAGAATTAAGTGAAAGACTTTGATGTATTTAATATAAATTTTAATTTTTTAAATATTTATAAATTTTAATTTATGTTCTCTTTTTAATAGTGTAATATAACTAATTTGTTAATTGAATTTCTTTATCATTGTGTTTGAAATAATATAGGAGTATGCATTATTTGAGAGCCAATTTGTGATAAATAATGAGAAGTTCCATTTATATATTTATTTGGATGAGTCAAACTTGAACTTCATTTTTTTTAAGATTTAGATGTCTTGCAATACTGGAAGGATTATAGACATCAATTTTCAGAATTATTAAGGACGGTATGTGATCTACTAAGTATTATAATTACTACTGTAATTGGTGAATCGGCTTTTAGCATTGATGCACATATTTTCAACAAATACCGATATTCTCTTTTAGGAGATCATGTGCAAACCCTTATCTGTACACGTAATTGATTGCATAGTTTTGTTCATAATGGTAAACTTATTAATTTGAAACTTGTTCAATTTTTTTTATTCTCATTGTTGTTACTAACTTTTATGTTATTATCTTTGAAATTTTATGAAAATTAAATTTATAAATATATTATGAATTGATGATATTTTGTTATGAATAAAAATTTTACATAATTATTGAGAATTATTGATTAATAGTTTAGGCTTTGTTTTATATAAAATTTTATAAAATTTTATTTTTTATAATTTTTTATATGCTAAAACTCGTTTAACCTTGAAACTGGTTAGGACCGCCCGGGTTAGCCCCTTTTACACCCCTGCCACTGGGCAACAGACATACAACTTCAAACATCGAATGTTGTCAATTTATCACATATTTCAAATAGGCAGATAAAACCCATGGGCAAGGACACGTAGGTGTTTGGCAGTGACAGCCCATTGATGCTATAAGACGAAAGTGATGCAGAGGATGCAGATAACCATATAAATGAGAATTTCCGAACCAGTCACGAACCCGCCGTTCAATTATTGATAAATGTTGAAGAAAGGGACTTACTTTCCACCACTGACACTGGTGCCGTCCTCATTCTCACAGTTTGAGATATCCTTGAGATTTTGGAAAGGGACAGCAAAAGAATTGCATAGAGCAAATGGGTAAAGGGGGGAAGTCGCATGAAGGTCATGAGGAAGGCAAAGATGATGAAGAGAATATGGCTGCTTGGCTTGTTGGAATAAACACCCTCTAGATTCATCCTTTCAAGCTTCCTCCTCTGGGAATCAATCTTTAATATTGCTACCCTCAAGTAACTGTATAACTTCTTGCCAAATCATTAGCTTACGTCTTTCTGTATTTCGGAAGGACCCAATGATGTCAGGATTAGAATGAAGGCTGTTGGTATCTGTGGCAGTGATGTTCACTTCCTCAAGGTACACATTCTTCAATTGCATCTAACTTATGTTCAGTAGGAAGATACACCAATGTTTTGGAGTTTGATAATCCAATTTGCTACAGTTTTCGACAAGTCTTTTGACCTACATTACTGAGTCATCTATATTTATTAGAAGGAAAGCTAAAGATTTGATTAAAGATGTTATTTTCTGCAATTATCTATATTCTGTCCAGTAATGAGTTCGAATTTGTAAGGTTCCATCTGCTTTTAGACACTGAGATGTGCAGATTATAGAGTTAAAGAACCAATGGTCATTGGTCATGAGTGTGCTGGGATCATAGAAGAAGTTGGTAGTCAGGTGATGAATCTTGGGGCCGGTGACTGTGTGGCAATTGAGCCTGGGATCAGTTGCTGGCCTTGTGAACTCTGCAACGAGGGTCGATATAATTTACGCCCTGATATGAAGTTTTTTGCTACTCCACCAGTTCATGGTTCCCTTGCTAATCAGGTTAGAAAGAATTCGGAGCTCCTCTAAACATAGTTCTTTCAACAATGCAGAATTTAAAGTACACTTGCATTTATGAAAATGTCAAGAAACAAGTCATCCTAAAAGCTTAAGCAGTTAAGAGAATGCTCATGAATAGTTTTATTAATATCTTACTCCCACTAATAGGAGGGAAGTCCCTATTTTAGTTCTTCCTCCCACCATCGTGAAATCAAAAGAAGAAAATGATGATATGAAACTCTATCGTATACCATTTTCCTTTGATTTGCTTTCACATTAACCAAATGGAAGCAGTGTGACACTTGATTCTATAATTGTCTTTTAAAAGCAAAAGTGGGTTGAAGGAGGTTTCTTGAGTTATCCTGAGATGAAATGTTGGTGTCTGCTAGAAAAATCTGAAATGACTCAAAGTCTTTGACAAATCATAAAATATCAAATGATAACTATATTCATCTTAGAGTTAATTATTATACATGTTATTGATGTAATTGCTATGCTGCTTACGTAAGTATCAGTAGATTTCCAGCTTTTGTTCCATAAGGTGTTCCTACCATCACATATCTATGGAAACACTACAACTCCAATCAATTACCTGCGCCTTATGGGCTGTTAGCCTGTTACAGATGACTTAAAAGGGTATGCATATAAGCTGCATGAGCATACACATCTGTGCTTACATATGCAAGGACAATATGCTAGCAGGTTTAGACACTTAAATTTAATATCTATTATTTAGTATGAATTTCTTCTCCATGGTGTATTTTGCTTTGATTCATGGGCATGTAGAGAATACCTTGAAATATAGATTACGAGTTGATGATTGTCTAATAGTTTCACAAGTACATATAGTCTTGACTGGTAAAATAGAATCAAAATCATGCTTTAGGTATAATTAAGTTAGAACAATGACATAACTTGTACTCGATGACAATCAAGTTTATATGTCGGACATTTTTCTCTTGACATGTAGTGCATCCAGCGGATCTCTGTTTTAAACTACCAGACAATGTGAGCTTGGAGGAAGGGGCAATGTGTGAACCTTGAGTGTTGGAGTTCATCCTTGTCGTAGAGCTAATATTGGACTAGAAACAAATGTGTTGTTCATGGGATCAGGACCCATACGACTTGTCACAATGCTTGCAGTTCGTGCTTTTGGGGCACCCAGGATCATTATTGTGGATGCGGATGACCATCGTTTATCTGTTGCTAAAACTCTAGGAGCAGATGAAATTGTTAAAGTTTCAACAAACATTCAGGTACTATGGAATCCATACTTTCGAAGTATGTTCTGTGGCTACTGCAAGCTGTGCTGGTCCACAGTTAGGTGTCTGACAAATAGATCTGTTATCTTGTTATATTTTTTACCTTCAATTTACATAAACATATATCCTATACAGTTATTATTTTTTCACAGCAGATGTAGTTTAGCAAGTAGTGTAGTTTTTACTTGTTATCTGTTGCTTTCTTTATGCCTTGTATATTCAAGTGACTTTAGTTGTTTACATTGTTTACATGGTTCTGTTTCTCTAATGATGGAGGAGAAAATTCAACTTGTCATTCTCTCTCTTTGCAAGTCAAGTTTTAGTACTTGGTTTCTATATTTGTTTTAACTTCTAACAGCACTGCTTTGCAGGACATATCTGAAGAAGTTCTAGAGATACATAAGGCTATGGGAGCTGGCGTGGATATTAGCTTTGATTGTGCAGGTTTCAACAAAACCATGTCTAGATCACTGAGTGCTACTTGTCCAGGTGGCAAAAGTTTGCCTGGTGGGAATGGGTCATAATGAAATGACTGCCCCACTCACGCCAGCTGCTGCAGGGTCTCTCTAGATATCGGTAAGTATCAATGGGAAAATAACTTTTCTATGTGGAAAATTTTCACTGGTAGATAAATTCCTGTTATTGGTCCAGCCCCAAGATCCGGGTATGCAACCTGCCCTTTAGAGAATAAAATGTAAGTAATAACCGTTGATCCACTTTGCACTTTGCTCACTAATGTGAACCTATATTTTAGAGGATCTTTTTCCCTAGTGCCTCAAGCTTCTAGTTCTAGACTTCCCTGATACTTTTTTACCAACATCTGCTATAGCCACCTGTAGTACCAAACAGGAGTCTGAGGAGATAGGGATGGAAATTACCTCTTGCTACCAAAGAATGACACTTTTAATTTGTATAAAATAATTACAAGGCAGTCTGGTAACAAGAACATAAACTTGGATGTGAGGAGGAAGAGGTAGTTCCCCTATGGGTTATCATGTGCTGGCATGAGGAAAAGGAAAATCCTAGTACTAGTGGGAGTAACCTTTCATGAATCATAACAAGGAAAAAGAAAATGTCAGTAAAGGCATGGATATCTTCAAATTATAGTAGTGCCTTGGCTATTCTTTATGTATATATAAAGTTTTGATAATGGTGTTTTATTCCAAAATACAGGGAAGTTGATGTAATTGGCATTTTCCGCTATAAGAACACATGGCCTCTTTGCCTCGAGTTTATAAGGAGTGGCAAGATTGATGTAAAATCCCTTATAACTCACAGGTTTAGGTTCTCTCAGAAGGAGGTGGAAGAAGCCTTTGAAACTAGTGCTCGTGGTGGCACTGCGATTAAGGTCATGTTCAATCTGTAGATACTGGCTGCGACTTTGCAACCTGCATTATCTTGAACACCAAAAGTAGACATACATGTTTATGCTCATGCAAAATGCCAGACAATTAGTATAATTATAACTTGGTTATCAATAATATCGTTTATATCTAGAAATTCTAAAGTAGACTATACTAAACTAATAGAAAATGTGCATTCGATAGAACTTACTTTTTGATATATATAAATATTTATTTTTTAGTCACTGACGTAGAATTAGAAATTTTAGTATCCTAACGAAATTTGTCTCATTCAGAAGTATCATAACAGGTGGCGTTACAAGTGTCCACATTCAAACATATCATGACATATTGAGTAATTGGGTGTATTACCTAATTTACTACAAATTTATGTTAATGTTGACGCTTACAGATGCTAAGTATTTCTCACGAAAGGCTTGGCATAAGTGGCCTCATTGTTTGGAACCTTGATCATGTCCTAACCTGGAACTTTGCATCTCCTTTAGGAGGCTACACCATTCAGAATCTGCTCAGTTTTTATGTTAATTATCATTTAATATTCTTCAATAGGAACCATTTGATAAACCAAATTTAGATTCATTCAAGATTTCCAGGAAAACAAAATATAATATTCAAATGCAATACACTGGGAAAGAGTTAAGTGATAAATGCTAAATAATTTATAATTTCACTAACTCAATAAAACTATTTCGCAAACTCAAATTACAATCCCACCCCACCAGGTTCCTCTCTATTTTTTCTCCCAATCTCAGTTCCGAATTCCCCTTCTTGCAGCCAAAAAATTACAGAAAGGAAACCAAAAAATAAAAACTGGCAAAACAATAAATGGTATACATTAGAAGTGTCATTTATTGGATGCTAGTACTTGGCTCCGTTAACCATTTCCACACTCTCACTTGACCTGTTCCATCACCAGCGAAGAATATACCACCAGGACCTATTTGCATTGCTCGAATCTCTTGTTTAGCGAAAATTTTGCCTCTCTCTGCAAATCTGGCAAAACAAAATAACATGATAAGTTAAGAATGAGTTCCCTTCTGGATGGTGGGAGTCAATTGATAATTTGCCCCATAAACCAAGCTAGTAAACCAAATAAATGAACCACAAGGCACGATTCTCTGGCTCATCAAAGTTGTAAAGTAAAGCTTGAGCTCTCATGAACTTACACATACATGAGTATATTGAAAATTGTTAAGTTATTAAGTGAGAACTCTTAAGGAAAAATTGTTACTCTCCATTAGATAGATCAATATGTTACTACCAAAACAAAATTGATTAGAATCATGACAAGTTCAATACTCCATATTAAACCAATAATTTCTAAATTAAATACTATAATATTTTTTTACTATAGACTTGGAGACTCAATTCTAAACTAAACAACAATATACAGTATGATTCTATGTTTCAAATTACTTTCCAAGTCATAACCATGATTCTCTAAGTAGATATTTTAGGTAAAATATTGATACATGCAATATTCAAGTCTTACTTTTTCTAATGATGACTAATAATTTAAATCTCAATTACTTTGGACTAATAATATTCAAACTAGCCAAATCATTTGGCTCATGAACAACAAAACCATTTTTTATTCGCCATGCTCGAGTTCAACTCAGGTAGTTCATTAGCCCAATGCAAGCTCTGTATGAGACAGCATTTAGAACTTCTCGAGGACAGCTCAAAGTAAAACCAATAAATTTTGAGACAGGCAGAGCCAAGAGCCATCAAATCCTGGTTTGACTTGGCTCACTTCCAGCACATGGAAGAGGTTCGTAGTGGAAGACAAATACTTACGATGGCAAATCATAGAGGCGCACAGTATTGTCATTGCAAGAGCACAGCAAAATGGGCTTGCCTTGTGAATCATGCATCCCACAAAGGGAAAGTACACCCTACAGGCAGATCATAACATCGTCATCACCAAAATATCCTAATCCACTATAACAGATCTCTCTAGCCACAGGTTATACATATTGTATTCCTAAATATTGTTTACACCAACACAAGAAATACCCAGACAATATACACGAGATGAGAAAAAGGTAAATGCTTTTGGTTTCCACAGTATTCAGTTGAATGTAAAAAGCATAGCCATGCAGGAGACAAAAGTTACTCCTAATGTCTCTCTTTCACATGATGAAGCAAATGAGAACACATATATGGTATGAAAACAAAAACTGTGGCACACAGCTTGTCAAACAAGGGGCAGTAATGAACAGAATAAGTGACAACCCTCAGGTGATTTCCTTCTTCAAGAGACCTTGGTTATTTTGTACTAATGACTGGATATGCATTTTCTGCAGGAAAGGGAAGATGACAACATTCCCTTCCTATTTTCAACAAGCAAATTAAAAAAAAAAAAAAACAAAGAGGGCGAGAGAGCCCAAAAATTGGCTATCTTCAACTTTGGAGTGGTAGCAAGTCACAATTTTAACACTTTTCAAAGTTTTAAAGAAAGCTTTTACCTCACTCTAATAAATTGCACTTTCTAGTAAAATAAAAGCAAAAAAAAAAGTGATTTATCATATTTTTAATACTTTTATAGTTTTATGTTTTAAGGCACTATTTTGATGTGAATCTTACACATACTCATCAAGCTCCAAAACTTCTTCCCCTGTAGCACACTACGAAAGAACCGAATTAAGAAATCCTAAACACAAGCTTATTCCTGCACTGATAAACTTTGTGCAAGGTCTAGGCTGTACTGCATAAAATTGAATCTATTCATTTATCAATACATACATGTTCTTCATTGTGAGTATATGTCACTTCCAGGTTTCCACTTTCTGTAGCAACCCACACCTGCACAAACCAAAAGAAATCAAGCCAACAAAATTGAATCCATACAAATCTTAAATATATTCAAATACATATAATATCAACAAATAATGTGAACCAACCTTTATTGTTTTGTCCAATGAACAAGATAAAAGGAACTGGTCCCAACAAAGAACAGACATCACAACGGATGTGTGCTCTGCTAGTGTCTGTAAACACTGCAAAGTTTCAAGATTCCAGACCTGAAAGACAGCAATCAGTTGGAGGAGATTAAATGTATCAGATTAACACACCAAATGCTACTATTGTAATGCTTTAAAAGAAAGACAGCAATCAGTTGGAGGAGATTAAATGTATCAGATTAACACACCAAATGCTACTATTGTAATGCTTTAAAAGAGTCTAAAGCAAATCAACTTACTCTTATTGTATGGTCCATGGAACCAGTGTAGAGCCTATTAGCTCCAACAACTAGTGAAACAACAGCAAGGGAATGACCTTTAAGTGATGCAGCTGGCTCAAAACAGTGGGCAACTATGTTAAACTTCCATGCCAATATAGACCCATCCTGCAAACGTACTTCATTTGAGATTAAAACCTAAACTGATATTCAAAACCCAAATAGAGACAGGAGACACAGAACAATTTCCTAAAGAAGCAAGGTTTCATCAAATTGATATTCAAAACTCATGAAACAGATGCCAATTATTAGGCATGAATATTTACCCAATACTTCTGGAAAGATTTAATATCATACTTTTTTTTATAGAAGATATCATACTATATTAAAAGTTTAATCCTAAAGAACATTAAACATCATGATGTGTTCTCACAACGTAGTTTGAAACAAGACCATGTAAAAATGGTGGCATCCTAAACATTGTAACCAAGATGATAGACCAAACTTTAATGCATATAAAGCCCAAAATGCACTTCTCAATTTCATCCAACAGGCCCTAAGCACCGACATTGTGAATGCCCATCGTAAAACCAGGATTACTCCAAGAAAAAATGACTCTCAAGAAAACTTATAACATAGTCAATGCAAGAAAAAAAATTACCTGTGTACCAGCAAAGAGCAAATCATTACCCACAATCAGGGCATAAACGTGTCCAACTGGACCACTCAGACTTAGCTCCACTGAAGTTTGAATGTTCCAGGCCTGCAAATCCAATGCCATAAACCAAACAGGATATCAGTCAATCTGCTGCTATGAGTGACACAGAGAGTGAAATTCTTAGCAATAGAAAATTTTCACATAATTAGAGAAAGTACTTGACTTAAAAATTTCCAGGGCACAATAAGAGAAAGAGACAAACATAGAGGAAATGGAAGCACTTTCTTACCTTAACAAAATTAGTGATGCCAACAAAAACCCAAGGACCTTCACTGATCATGCAACCTACTTCGACACCAAGAGTAATCACAGCCATGCACTGCATAGGAACATAGATGATAGACAAACAATAACAAGATCAATCTTGCCTCTTTTACTATGAGTTGGAAAGAAAACTAAAATGTTCACGACGTGCTTTTTATTCTAACTTTGAAATTTAACCTTGGAAAGGGAAACAGAGGGAAGAAAAAACTGACTAATGTAATTCATGTCATAAAAATATGGTTACAACTAGTTCCCTATGTTACACTAGGTATGTCTTGTTGCCCAAAAAGGTATCCAGGAGAGAGTCTCAGTCTTTCTGATGGTGATCATCTGGTAACCAACCGACAGATGATGTTGGGACTTGGGAAGTCCCTTGGCAACCAGTCCGAAAAGTACTGGAGGGTGAGCAACAAGTATTGGATGTGGTAAGATATTAAAGTAAAGTTATGAGCATAGAAAGCTTGACTTTTCAAGGAAACAACTCCTTTAATAGATAAGAGAAAGATAATTTTTTGGCTTTCAAATGAATGGCCGGCTTCTGTACATTGACCATGAAATCAAGCACTTGCAAATGCACTAAAACAATATTTCCCCAGACAATTTACAGAATTGATAAGCTATCAACACCAAAGAAACTAAGGTCCCCTATAACCAACACATATATGGTACTTCGACGAAAATCATGCACCTGGACAATTTAATATCAAACAAATCAAATTAGTTACGCGATTAAATATGTCTCAAAATTCAAGTCTTTTAATGATTTGATCATGCACCTGAATGAAAAATCGCAAATATACCCATATACTTGAGCTACGTTTCGGACATAGAAGTTTGGTATGAGATGTTCTTTCCCAAGTCTAACTTCAGAGTAAAATTTTTTTTCTTTTCAATAGATAAACAGAGTTACGGGGTATTGGAAATTGAATGTAAATACCACTCGTAAAGAAAAACAAGAAGGAAATGCAATAACAACCTTTCCAGACTGGCAGTCCCAAACCCTTACGGTCCCATCCTTACTTCCAGTATAAAGCTTGTCAGAACCAGATGGCAGGGCGATTCCACTTATGAGCTGTTCAATACACCACAATAAACCCATTAACTCTCGCTACCCACCAAAAATACCCTAAATTGCAGTCATGAGATGTTACCCAAATGCATTACCTTCTGATGCCCTTCAAGCTCTGTCAGTAACGAAAAACCATCGCCTAAACTCCAAGAGTGAAGGAACTTACACCTGTCTCCATAATTACAACTGCCCTGAATCCAATAATTACAAACTACATCATTCTTCCTAACTATTTTATTACCAGCTACTGCTCCTCCACCACCATGAACCCGCCCCCTCCCCCAAGTTGAAGATCCACTAAAATAAGGACTCCTCCGTGGTCCCGAGAAACCTGAATCATCAGCAGATCCATGGGACCGCTTTGATGACATCCCGTTGGCGGTTGAAGGAGGTAATTCACTGTGCAGAAAGTGGCACGGATGCCTATTGCACTTGCCTGCCTGCCAATGATAACAGACTTTCTGGTGCCTGGTATCCGCCGGTTGCCCACCGAGACGCTGGAACACGCGCTTATTGCCGCCCCCATCGAGATCCATAGTTTAGTCAAGATGAAACTGATTGCTCTCTCAAACGGAATCGGACGAAGGAATCTGAGTTTGAAAGTAAAGTGTGATCATCAAGTGTGAAACTTGTGAAAATCCCTACTTTGCTTCTTCCTGCTGGAATCTGAACTCGAAGTAGAAACCCTAAATTAGATGCAGCATCGTGTTCGGGTCTGCGTAGTTTGCACTTTTGCAGGTGCACAAGAAAAAAGTGGGAGCTATGATCATCAAGCCACTAAATGAGTCCTAAGCGATATGGGGGAAGGTAGAATTACCAAACTACCCAAGCCTTGATGACTTCGGAGTTCCGCAGTAGTTGGAAACTTGGAATTTCGCATCTTCATGTTGTACACTTGTAGTTGTCCCACGATTAATCTACACATTGTTTGGTAGGCTATAATCTTTTATTCTTTTATATATATACATAATATTTTAATGGAGATTTTCGCCCCTTTTTTATTTTTTATTTTAATAAATTATTTTTAAAAAATTCAAAAAAGTAATAAATTTTAAAAAAAATTATAAAACACAAGTATTCAAAAGTTTTATAAAAAATTAAAAAAACTAAAAATAAAAAGGAGAGAGACGATATTTTAGTGTGTATAGAGATTTTGTGTTTCATAATTATGTATAATGAGATTTTGTTCTTGGATCTTAATTTTTTTTAAATAATCTTATTATAGTTTCATAAAATAAAATATTTTATAAAGTACCATTGAAAAATATTATATTTTTAAAAATATCAAGACATTAATTTTAAGTAAGAAAAGAATAAAGGGCTGCATATCAATCCCAGGTATATTTAATTGTACTCTTAACGGTGGGGAAGACTAACCGTTATATGAGTTCATAACTCCATTATATTTATTTATATTAAAATTAGTTCAATAATATTTTTAAAATTAAAATTCATAAAAAAACTAATAAATTTATTTATTTATCAATTTTTGACCAATTTTTTATATGCTCAACTTTTAAAAAATAACTAAACTGATCGTTAAATCGGTTATTGATTTTTTTAATCCTATCAATTGGATTTTTTTTTATAATTGGTTAATATCAATATTTAATATTTGTAAATTTTATATACAAATTATGTATACATTACTAAAATAATTATATATAAATTTAACAAAAAGTTAGATAAAATCACTTGAATTTAAATGCACGTATTTTGATATACGTAACACTACTCATATATACTAATTGTATGTATTAACTTAGATTGTCTTTTTAGTTTTTACCAACATTTAAAATGTGGAGGTTATACATTTTTATATAAAACAAAATTTAAAATTCATATTATAAATAGATCATTATCCTAATAATGTTACATGTTAAATACAAATATATGTTACTTTATAAGAGAAGATTAAAGAATTAGAATTTGGAGAAATTAGGAGACATAGTAATAATTTTATTTTGGGAAAATCTTTTCCCTTTGACTGTGTACTTAGCTTCATAATGTTAACATTAGAAGATGAAAGTGTGGGAATGTGTTGGTAATAAGGGTCAAGTAAGTTTAAAACATACTTATTGTCAAATATAAGAATGAAAGAAGGATTTTGATATAGTCATGTCAAATAATTTATGTTGTGAATATTTAAATTTTACATTTAATTTAAAATTTATTTAAATTATTAACTATATATTATTATATCAATATTTTTTCACAATATAAATTATGTGATATGATTGGATCTAAATCTAAAAAAAAAAAAGAGTAACATAGGGATTTGAAGATAATCATCCTTCTCCTCAACCTTTCATGTTGAAAGAGCACAAGGAAAGTAAATTTAGTAAAAGAAAACTTCAAAAGTTTTTGTTTTTAAATTATACAATAATTTTTTTGTCATTTAGTTTTATTTATTTTAATTTTATCATTAAAATGTCATTAATGTTTTCATGTCTAATTATACCAAAAACTATTAACAAAATTATCTTACATATCATATTATGTATTTTAAATATTTAATTAAGATTTTAAATAAAATATCCAAACTTCTCATAAAATTTCATAATATAATACTTGATATTTTTAATTTTAAAATAACATTTTACTCTTTCTAATTGTGTGAAAAATTTAAGGCTCCGTTTAAATCCTGAAATTATAATTAGTACTAGTAATTATTGTAAATCCAATTCTACTAGAATTGATTTAGAACGTAGAATTTTATGTTTATGTCATGTAAAGAATTGTAACTTAAATTGGAGATTTTGAATTTATTTAAATTCTATTATATAGAAGTACGATTTAGAATTAAAAATATAATTTAATTCTTTACCAAAAAACAATTAATTATTTAAATCTAATGGATTTTTGTATACAATATATATTAATATTTTTTTAATTTAGTTCAATTTATAGGAACCAAATATGTTTGAAATATAAAAAATTTTAAGGCCAATCAAAAACTATTGTAATTTTTTTTAGGCATTTAAGAAAAACAAATAGTATGATGAAGGAGATTGAATGAAGGAAATAATAAATACTCCCTCCGTTTCAAATTATCTGTCGTTTTGGAAGCTTTATTTTGTTTCAAATTATCTGTCGTTTTACATTACCAATGAAACATTAATTGTTATTTTTCCAACATTACCCCTATTGATTGTTATCTTCAATAGAGTAGTAATAAGAGTTAAGTTGACTTTAATAAGGGTAATTTAGTCAAATATAATAATTTTTTGCTAGAATTAAGGTTATTTAATAGCTACCTTAATTCTTGTGCAATTACCTTAAACGACAGATAATTTGAAACGGAGGGAGTAGTATCAAGAGGGATTTGGATCTCATCCTCTTTAAAGGACGAGTTTGGTTGTAATTTGATAGTTTTAGATGGGCCACACCAGATAGGAGGCCCCATCTAATGAAATCCTAAACTAATAAGATTGGTTGTTTGGATTGTTAGGTGTAGCGTGAGAAAGTAAAAATAGAAGAAAAAAAAAGGTCAATTATGTTGGTAATATATTATTTAACATTATTTTATTTTTGAAATTAATATTTTTTATATTTTTTTAAAATTAAAAATTTTTATATTATTAAATTTGTATGAAATTTTTTTTATAAAAATTATCAAAAAAAGGAAAGAAAAAGAAAAAGAGAGAAAATTCACAAGTTTTTATAAGTCAGAAAAGATACGTCAGCATGACATATGCTTAGCTTAAGCGCCGATCAGATTTTTATAAACAGTAAACAGTAAACGGTTATCTTCTTTCATTTAATCATATAATACCTATAATTTTTTTCTTTTAAAGTAATATTTAATTATTTATAAATATATGAATATATCATTTTCTTTTTTGCATCAATTTAATAAAAAATTTAAAAATACATTACTTTATATTAAATTTTTATAAAAATATCAAATATTATTTTAAAAAATAAAAGAATATGGAAAGATAAATTTAATTTATATAAAAGACAAGTGATTCTAAATATACTATTTAAAAAATAAAATTAACTAAAAAATAAATCATGGAATAAGGGAAAAAAATAAAATCAGGTTTTGCCACGTCATTAGCTCCAAATGGCACCAACAGGCTACACCTGTAGTTGTGAAAGCAATTTTTGGCTGCATGACACGTGGCTGCACATATGTATTTTCTCCGCGATAAAGTTAGGATTTAGATTTTTTTCTTTTTCTTTTTTTTTAAATAAAAATATTTTTTTTGCCAATTTAAAAATGACCTAACAATTTATATTCAATGAAAATGATGCATATCAGTTAGTGAGTTTATTAAATTTGAATCATTATGAAATCCATTCATAATCACATGTAACCTTTCTTATAAATACTAAATATTAAAAATAGTTATTCTAACTAAAAAAACCAATTTTATTTACCAATCAAAATCAAGACACGAATTTACATTAAAAAAAGAATATTTATGTAAAACAATAATTCTTATATATATATATTCATTAAAAGATAGTTATGTACAAAAGAAATTTTTAAATAAATTTAATATTTATTTATTTATTTATTTTTATAAACTAAGTTAATTATAAACAAATATATAAGTATATTAAATTAATTTATTAAGACTCACATATATATTAGTATTTGCTATGTTATTTTGGAGTAATTTTTTATGTTAAGAAATAATTTAAAAAAATAAAAGAATTTATTTATTTTATTTTTGTAATAATTTTTTTAATTTTAATTTTTTTAAATTATTTCTTAAAAAATATAAAAACAAATAAAAAGCTACGGAATATGACAAGTCAAAAATAACCCAATAAAGGACATATGTATTAATTCATACTTAACATAATTTATAAACTAACTCTAGATTTTGCTCTTTCCCTTTTTTGGAACAACATGTTTCGAATATATTTATCCTTGCAATCTAGCCCTTCATAAAAACTTTACCTGTTTCTTTACCAAAAAAATTTAACTTTTTTTTTTTTTACACACATCACTCTTCATTATTTATTCATTTAGCAAACAAAATTTTTACCTTTTTAAGTAAAAAAACAAAAACAAAAGTTACACATATGAATATTTTTATGTATCCTTGGACCAGGAAATATTAAGGGTTTGTTTGAAATAACTTTTATTTTATTATTTTTAAAAATAATTTTTGAGAATAATTATAAAAAAAAATTTTATAAAAAAAATTTGTTTAGGTAAAACTTTTTGTCATCAATTATTTTTTTTATTTTTTAAAAAACGTATAAAAAAATAAGTTAAATATAAAAAAGTTATTTTCTAGTAATTATTTTTAAAAACAGTTTTTAAAAAATAATTAATAAAAATAATCACTTAAATAAATTTTTTTATTTTCATAAAATAAAAAATAAAAAAAATTTAAAACTATCCGTAAACTTTTTTCCAAATAATTTTAATAACACATTATTTATATTGACATAGTGTCTTTTAAAAAAAATTTAAATACTAGTTCTAGGATTTTTTTTTTTTTGGCTAACATATGATACATGATCTGAACTATTTTGAATAAAGAATAATGAATAAAATTCGAATCATCAATAATTTTCGAGAAGTGAAAAATAGGAGAATTGGCTAAGAAAGGATACTTCACTTTAGAATAATTACTCCATTTTTACGGAATAATATCAAAAATCCGACAACCTGCAAAGAAATTATTATTTTATGTAGCGAAAGCGAGTACGGCTATAATGGGACAGCGCGGAAGCTGTAAATGGAACAATTGAAAAAATAATAAAAAAGTAAGAATCTAATAATTGCCAAAAACAAATAAATAAAATTAGAATCCCATAATCAGGAAGGGGATTAAACTAAATTAGAAGTCGGTGTTGGAGTCCGCGGAGCAGGAAGGTCGCTTCAATTTCAAAAGACTAGAACCCGACGAAGGAAGTAGGGGTTTCGGCCAAAGCCTCCGAGAAGAGGCCAGGGGGAGCCCACGGGAGCTCAACCACTGCTCCAACGGACTCCTTCTCCTCTGTTTCTCTCTGTTTCTCCTACTCTTCTTCCTTTCCCAGGTCCCTCTCTCTTCCCAGATTAGTTATATCTTTTCGAAACTCGAGTTTTGTATACAACTCGTGAAGCTTCTGCCCATACTTTGATCTGGGCTTGTGAGTCTCCGCTAAATTCTTATGGGTTTGTGTTGTCTTCGGTTCTTTTCCTTGGTTTAGCCGTGTTTTGGCTTCTGGGTTTTCGTGCTTTTGTCGTTTTTGAGTATATTTAGGATCATTTATGTCGTTGAGGATTTGGGTTTACTGTCTCATTCATTTTTTTTTTCTTATTTTCGTTTAAATTTGTAATGGGGTTGTGCTGAAATCTGATTCCTAACCTTTTGTGAAATTTGAGATGGGGGGGGGGGGAGTTCAAATCTTAATGATTGTAACCTGTGATCTGGCTCAGAATTCGATTACTTGTTTTTTTTTCTTCATTTGCTGTGAAGATTTTTTTTAGACCTCCTATTAGCTTTTAGGCAGAGGATGATGGGAGTTTCGTTATTATTTTGGTGCAGATCAGCTGATTTAAAAAAGCTAGAGAACTGTTCCTGGCTAAGGGGTCAAATTTTCATATTCTAAGTTCTATCGTCTATTTTCTTGCGTTCAAGATTTGTGGTATCGGGTGCTTTACGTTGAGTGTCTGATTCAAACTTCAACCAAGTTGAGCTTCTTCAAAGATTTTGACTCTGAAGTGGGGATTTGGTGGATGGCAGTGTAAGCAAGAAATCAAGGTTAACATTTGGGTCAATCCTTTTTAATTGGAAATTTCAGCAAGAGAATTATTAGGGAAATTCCTACTGATATATCTGGGTTTGTTGAGGGCAAATTATTGGTATGGCTGTTGCCAAGAGCAACAGCAGCACTGACCCTTCTACTTCTTACAGTTGTTACAAAGTGGCAGGTCTCACTGAAACCATATTGGATACAAAAAAGACCTCAAATTTGAAAGATCGATACATTCTTGGTGAGCAATTGGGTTGGGGACAGTTTGGTGTTATTAGAGTGTGCACTGACAAGCTGACTGGAGAGGTTTTGGCCTGCAAATCAATTGCTAAAGATAGATTGGTTACTTCAGATGATCTGCGGAGTGTCAAACTTGAGATTGAGATAATGGCTAGGTTATCTGGGCACCCAAATGTTGTAGATCTCAAGGCAGTTTATGAAGAGGAAGATTTTGTTCATCTGGTGATGGAGCTTTGTGCTGGAGGTGAGCTGTTTCACCGACTGGAGAAGCATGGACAGTTTTCTGAATCTGAAGCCAGGGTTATCTTTAGGCACCTCATGCAGGTGGTTTTGTATTGTCATGAAAATGGGGTTGTTCATAGAGATTTGAAGCCTGAAAACATTCTCTTAGCAACAAGAGCCTCCTCATCTCCAATTAAATTGGCAGATTTCGGGCTTGCGACTTACATCAAGCCTGGTACTTGTTTTCTTTGCTTTGAAGATTATTAATCATTGTTGCAATTTCATCACTCCACTGAAGATTATTAATCTTTGTTTAAGCAGGACAGAGTTTGCATGGGTTAGTTGGGAGTCCATTCTATATAGCTCCAGAGGTACTTGCAGGTTCATACAACCAGGCTGCTGATGTTTGGAGTGCAGGTGTTATTCTTTACATTCTACTGAGTGGGATGCCTCCGTTTTGGGGGAAGACCAAGTCACGGATATTTGAAGCTGTTAAGGCTGCTGACCTGAGGTTCCCATGTGAACCTTGGGATCACATTTCTGGATCAGCAAGGGATTTGATTAAGGGAATGCTCTGCACAGAACCTTCTCGAAGGCTCACTGCCCAGCAGGTTTTAGGTAAGGTTGACACTCTTGTTTTATTCATGGTAAATGCTTATCTAAGCTATTTTTTTTAGACACATTAAAATTCTTTAGCATATTAGGCAAAAATAATAATGACAGTTCAAGTGATCTAAAGATGATTATTATCATATAATTCAACATATAAAGACTTGTTGAACATTAAATAACTTGGAGCACTAAGAATAAGCCTGCTCTGCTGAGCTCCCCGATGATCTGTCAGATTTTTTATTTCGTATTGTGGCAAGTAGTCCACACTCCAGAAATGAATTGATGTTTAAATGCTTAAAACTATTCAAACCTATAAATGGATATTCCATGATATGATATGAAATTGATCCTATGAGTCATTTATGATATGCATGTTCTAAACTATTGCCTTTCTAAGAAATATTGTATGCAACTCTTTGGTCCTCACAATCCCTCCCAAAAGAATTAGTTAGTATATATATATATATATATATATATCTGCCCTTGGTAGCGTTCTTTTTGTTGTATGCTTCTTGTTTTAAATGATCTTCAAAAGCACCATTTGAATCAGTTAGGTATTGTTATTATGCAACTGCAGTTACTTATTACTCTGCCTGGCCAACACTTCCCCTTTTGTCATTCAATAATCAATCAGATGGACAGTGGTTGTAGTCCTATATTTAACAGGCAGCACCCTTCTCCCCAACCACCTCCAGCTTAACAAAGCACAGAAAATACAATATAAAGAATGAATGAAAAAAACCAAATATATCTATTTTCGAATCCTTATTTAGTTTTTCCTTTGTAGAACATTACTGGATGGAGAGCAATCAAACAAATCCTGAACTACTAAATGAACATGAAATCCAAAGTTGTGGAGAATGGGATGTTGGTGACAGCTCAATCTCTGCCTCCTTTATGTCCAGGAATCAGGACATCAGCTTTGGCGCTGGATCTCCTATATGTGATGCTCATTCACCTACATTCACATGCAGATCATCATTTTCTTCTTTTCTGGTGGAGCCATCGACTCCTTGTTTAGCTTCTGGTGGGTTTTCATTTCAGAGCTCTGGTGATTCTGCTGGCTTGGAATTCTCTACGCCTGTTCCTTCAATGCCTAGCTTTGCATTTCTCAGCCCCAGTTCTGTTGTTGAGCAAAGCAGTTGTACATTGGAGTTCTCAACTAACGCGTCAAATGTAAAGACAATTGCTCAAGGTATGTGTTTAGAGTCTTTTCTTCTAATTATCCTTACTATTTCTTTAGCCCTTGAATCTGAAATTATCTTGTTGCAATGGATTGTAGAAGCAAGCTTGGGAAAACTACTTCTACTACCAGATTCTACCCTTTGTTTTGGACCTGATGTTAAAGAAATAAATTGCAAGCTTGTAGAGACTAAAAGGGCAGGCAGTACAAATGGACATAGGGTTTTGGGAATCCACAGCAAGAGAAACCGTACGATTGGACTTGGTGAACGAGAGCAACTCGACCTTGTGGTGACTGAATCAGTCATTCGTTGGTCATCATGCACACAACTCCCTACATCTCTTAGATCATCGCTTGTCTGTTAGAAAAGATAGACTTGTTGACAGATTAATTGAAGGCCTTGATGCAGTGCCCCAAGTTGGCATACCTGTGGAAATTTTGCCTGCCTAACATGTATATGTTTTCTCTATTTGCGTTGTCATTTCTGTATTCGGGTTGTTGCCAGTTTTAGTTTAGATTTGGCGGCCTTTCTATGATGATGTGTTTTCTGATCAAATAGAGGTTCCAATTTCCTCACTTTCCCTGTTTTCCCTTACTTTCCCCTTCTAATGTTAATTACAGTTGAGTGTGAGGAAAAGGCATCCTGCCTGGTTTGTAAAGGAAGTTATTTTGATCGAACTCCAGTTATCATAACTTGTGTTTCTTTAACCTTACCTCTTCAAGCTTGTGAACATAGCTTTAATCCCTGTCATCTCTCTGTACAACTGGAAACTCCAGGTAGACTCTTTCCTTTTGTTAATGTCAGTTCAACTTTGAATTTTACAATATAGTATTAGTTACTCTTTATTCAACCTTACCACCTAACTACTAATCATTTTCATTACCTTTCAAGAAACTCTTGATCTATCGTTTGTTCCTAGTGTTAATATGTGCAATTACAATTGGTTCTTAACACAGTTGAATAAGATTGGATTTAAAAAAAATCATAATTAAATTCTTAGTTTCCTTTGATAAATGACATTAAATACTCAACAAATTATAATATTTAACATGTTAAATATAATTTGTCATTGATATTAATTCATACTTTATTAAAAAAGAATATGAAATTGAAGAATCTAGCTTAGTGGACAAAGATTAATAATTGGAGTTAGTAATATGTGGGAAAGTGGGGTAGGGAGGTAGGGCATCATTTGGTAGGTCGAGGGTGAATGTCAGCTATCTTATAAAACGGTATATTCTAAGGAGTAGGCTATTATATTGTCAACAATGTCAACCTCAAGAGCTTCCCTATTCATAACCTTATCTTATGTCTCTTTTTTTTAATATTAAATTTTCTGTATCTAGAAACAGATGTCGAATATCATGTGGTTTCCCGTAGGAAAAAAGGAAAAAAAAAATCAGGTGAGAAAAGCAAAATAAAAGGAGGACAAAAAGGTCTGTGTCCATGAGAGCATGAAGTACAAACACAACAATTGGATAGTCTAAGTGCTTGCTTATTTGAATTAGCATTGTACATCCTTATCCATCTGCTCTTGTGGAACATCTATTCCAGTGTCCAGTAAACACGACTACATATAATGTTGTGCTATCCTCTTTTTTAGAGACAGACAGAAGTTGATTGTATCCAACAATAAATTTTTAAAGTGTCATCGAAAAAAAAAAAAATATATATATATATATATAAGATGATATTATTTTAAGTGATATTTTATATTATTTATAAAGTATAAAAATTATATTTATTTTAATTTTTAATTTTATTAAGTTTTATAAAATATTAATTTAGTAATGTAGTATAATGATATTTTATATATTATAAAAGTATTTAATACACCAATTTCAAATGACAATGATATATGTTTGGTATATTATCTTATAAGATAATAGGCGATGTTTAATATAATAAGATGTTATGAGTATATATAATTTTGGATGGTATCAAAAATTATGAAAATTCTATACTATAGCTTTCAAGATATTGTAATATGCAAAATGTCATGGTAGGCAAGATATCGGTATATCAAATGTCTTTTACAATATATTTAATATTAAGGTATAAAATATTATGATATTTAAAATTTTTATATTTGATATGAAAATTAAAATTTATCAAAAAGATAATGCAATTGATATTTTATAAAAATTAATAAAGTTAAAAATTATATAATATGAAATTTTTATAATTTTTTAATTGTATGAAATATTATTAAAAATAATATGATCTAATTATATACCTACTTATTAAAGATATCTTTAATTAAATTGAAATGATATGGTATGTATGTTGGTATATAAAGAGGGAGCATTTAATAGCAAAACTGAGACAAAGAAACAGCAGAAAGTGAATGTGTGGGCTTTGCAAAACTGCACACATGATGTTGTCGAAGCAGTTTGTCCCATTTCACCCTCGAAATCTTAAAAGGAACAGCAGCTTTAGCAACATCATTTGGGAATGAGACACAGGAAAGCAGTGACAAAATTTAATGTGGAAGTAACATTAGAGTATCATGATTATGAGTTATAATTGCTTCTCATGTTCTCAACTTTAATCAAGAATTTCATGCCAAAAAATTTGGAGCAGAATGGTTGATCACAGCTGCTCCTACCCCACATCTTTTTCTTTGTTTTTTTGTTTGTTACTGTTTAGTTATTTTCTCATAGAAACATTTTTTTCTTTTAAATTTAACATTTAATATGGACATTTCTCCTATTATAAAAATGTAAAGTTATTGTTATACTCAATTTTTAGTATTTTTAAAAATTTAATACTTCTTCCATCGTATTTAAACCATGTGGTATAAATTCGATGAAGGGTATACTAAACTCCCGAAAATACTAAATTTGTTACCTTGTAAGAGTTCTCAAAATGAACTAAGTTTTTAAAATCAACTCTATCAACTTCTTAACATTATAAGGCTAGACTGATAAAGTAATGTCTCATTTTTGAAACAGGTCCTTCTAAGCCATAGTCAAGGCCTTCATCAATTTGAAGAGTTGATCTTCTATGGACATACAAGTTCCATGAACATCTCCAAAACTATTAACTTAGAAGTAAACTTATTTATGAGTCGGGTCATGCCTGACTTAGATTTATTATGTTCAATAAACTTAAGTTTAAGTTTAAATTTATCTTAAATTTAATAAATATTTACAGATTAGGTTTTAGTCCAAGCCCATGATATGATCACTGAGCATGGATATGATTGAAAGTTAAGTGAGCAAGTCAAAAGCTCTCACTACAAATTAAAAAACATAGATAATGACATGAACATAGATAATGACATAAATAAAGAATATGACAAGGACATAAATATATGATATGACAATTTTTAAAATATTATATTGCGTTTAATATAAGTATTTGATATGTGTTAGATATAATTGTAATTTTTTTTTAAGTGTGTATCTTATAGACAATAAGTTTTTTCATTTTATGATATATTTTTAATTCAAGCAACATAAAAAAAATTGAGAGATGAAGAAGGAAGCTACTTACAATACTCATTACCATAATATTTAAGATAAAAAAATGGTGATTATACTTTTGTAAACTTAAAAATAAATCATGACAACGTAAAATATAAACCTATAATAACGAGTTGTTAAATTAAAAAAAATTTCTTGTATTTTAAAAGATTTTAAAATATACCTTATAATACATAAGATTAGATAATACTATTTTAAAATATAATATATTTGAAAATATTATTAAAAAATAATTTATTCAATTAATATATTGTAATATCAAATAAGAAAATAAAGTTAGTAACTTAATTACATGGGAATTGTGTAAATTGCTGCTAGTTGAGGGGGATAACGCAAAAAGTACTCATATTGGCCAACGGGGCAATGATAAGACTAGCCTGGCTAGGTTCTATGGACCTCACTTTACAGATTGGTCCTATAGTTTTAGTTGTAAGGGCATCTCTTAAAAGGTGGCCCTAATTTTTTTTTAAATGTCAAAAAAAAAGATATAATAGAAGAGGATTCATGTAACATTATTATTTACGTTTGTAATATAAAAATTAAACTCAATCTAATAAAAATAAAATGCCTTAATTTACTATTAATTATTTTTTAATTTATTTAGTTTTTTATCATTTTTTCTTTTCTACCTTGGCTCTGCCCAATTCTAAAGAGTTAGGTTAAGATTTTATTTTAAAAATGAAATTATAAGTTTAGTTCCCTTAATTTTATTAAAGTTATAATTTTAGTTTCTCATGATATGATGAAATTAGGATAACTAAAATTATAATTTTTTTAAATTTTAATAAAATTAAAAGATTATATTATTCATAATGAAATTAAAAAAATAAAAACTATAACTTTAATAAATTAAAAAGATAAAAAATATATTTTAACCAATTAAAATACGCATAATTAAGAATACAATATAAATGACAAAAAAGGTGAAATTTTCAATAAAATGTGTTTAGTAATTTGTTATAATTTAAAACCATTTAAGATATAAACTAAACAAAAATTTATAATATAATATTTTAAAAATATAAAAAATAATTAACTAAAAAGGTTAAGATTGTCTCTTCAAATTTGAGAAAAATTCTTTCAATGTGCTTCTCAAGAAATGAAGTGAAGTCAACCATCATAAAATCAAAAGGAATCGTACACATGCTTAATTATAGGAATATTATAAATCTCACTTCTTGTAAAGTTCCATACCTCAATAATGCCATCACCTTGAGTTCTAGAAATATTAAAGTTATTGATGATTGAAGACAGCTAGTATATAATAAATTAAATTTTCTTTTTGTCTTAATTAAATTTTTGTTTTGTTAGCCACCCATTTTAATCATTTACACTTCAATTAAAATAACATATTTAGATATTTTATGAGTTATTATATTTTAAAATAATATTTTACATAAATTAGCATTAATTACCTAGGTTGTTTGTTCCAATTCCTCATAAGTCTTTATTTTATTTTAATTATTAATAAACATAGTTATAATTTATAAATAAAATTAAATAATTAAAAATAATAAGACTATTTATATAATTTCTGTACTTATAATTGTACACATTAATCATTTATGTCCTATGGAAAAACAATGGAGAAGTACTATTAATTAACTGATTTTTAAATTGATATTACCATAAAGTCATAAGCTCCCCAATATGACCATGCAATATTTTAAGACATCAATCTGATTTTTTTTTCCATATATTTAAGTATTAACTGTTCTTGTAACTTGAAATTTGCAAACATTATAAAATGAAAGAAATTGGACAATGATTGCCGCACTTCTTGGGGCATAAATAAAGAATTCAAGAAAAGAAATAAATTTTAATTTTTTAAAAATAATTTTATAAAACATTTTAAAATAGTTATATTAAAATATTGTTTTTAAATTATTAAAAATAATAAATATCATAGAATAGAAAACAATTCCTATAAATATATGGTGGCACCATGAATCCAGATCTTAAGGGTGTAATATAATTAGTTATATTAATATTGTAATTAATCATTCACTTTTAAACTGTTATAATATATATTTATTTTATTTATATATAAATAATTTAATTATATTTATATATAATCAAAAATAAATATTTATTGTAATTATTTAAAAGTAAATAAATATTTATTAATATGATTGAATCTATTTTTAAGTGATAACATAATTTTCTTTAAAAAAAAGAGATTTTCAAAAGATAGTTTTAGATTTTAAAATTTTAATTAAATAAATATATAAATATTGTAGAGACAAAATCTCATAAAAACTATTTCTTTTTTATATATATAAAGTTATGATTAATTCAACCTAGTTATTTTTTATGTGTCAAATTTATTTATAAAAATGTCTTTCGCATTTAATGATGAAGGCATGGTATCAAAATAGCCAACGTTGAGATAAGATAATATTATTGGTGGAAATTGAGATAAGATAATATTATTTCATAAAATATCGTTATAAAATATAATAATTTAATAAAATTTAATAAAATTATTTAAAAAATAAAACAATCGTACAAAAAAAGAATCATATTGGAGGAATAATGATGGTGTTATATAATAATCAAATGACTGCATCAGCATCTACGCGTGTCTCCTCGTAAATCGTCTCCGAGACCATCTCCTCACGAGATTCTGGTCCAGTTTTCGCCCAGTCCCACCCTGAAGCAACAACCAAATATCCAACTCGCTCTGACCTGACTCACTTCCTTCTCTTCGCATCTCCCTCCGAGTCAATCCCTCTGCTCCACTCCTTCCAAGATCGACCTCCACCTTCTCCTTCGTCACTCTCCTCTTCTTCGTTGAATAAATGTGACCCACTCGGTCTCTTCGTCAATGCAAACTCGCCGCTCACCGTCGATTTTGCAGGAATCTTGAAGTCTTTTTCTTTGGTTCTTTCGCATTTCCATGAATCCGATGGCTCGCTTTCATTGGTTCTTGTTCCTTGCTGCTCTCTGGGGCCTCTTTGGTGTCCTCCACGCCAGCGATGGGGATGCTGATCCGCTTTACAAGTAAGCTTCACTCTTTGGCTTCAAATTTCTTGCAAAGTTTTATCAGAACTCGAGATTTTACATGAAAATTTTTCATTAAGCACTTGTTAAGTTACTGGTTTGCAATTTTACAAGTTGGGGTCATGAGAGAACTGGGTTTGGTATTTTCAAAAAGTTGAAACTTGGATTTCTTCATAGATTTAGTAAGAGTGCTTTGTCTTTCTTTGGACGAGTTTATAGAGTAAGCTTAGAATTTTTGAGATAACGTTTACTTCGAAGTTTCTGGAAGTTCCATTGTCTTATGTAATTACATATGACAATTTTGTCCATATATCAGAATAAGTATCATCATCATGTCTAGATACATTGCCAATTTTTGGTCTTCCCATATTCAGGCCTACTCAACACATCACGTGCCTTTATTTTCTAGAAATACTGAGCTTATATAACCAAGAGCATAAAAGGTACTTTGCATAGATAGCTTCTTTTTGCCAAGACATCCCTAAAGAACCTGCTTAAGAACGTCTTCAGAGATGGTCTTAGTAAGGTTTATTTCCTCTCCTCATGATTAATAAATCTAATATTTCCTTTAGGTTTACAAAAATCATTCCAGTAAACTTTCTTGGGTAGAGTAAAGAAAAGCTTTAAGCTTTTGTTCCAATATCCTGATACTTTACTTGGGTAGAGTAAAAACTGTGCTCCAAAATACCAGTAATCCTATATTTATGTTGCATGGCTTGTAATGAGTTGAATTGATCTACTATCCTCTGAAAGTAAGGCCAACGTTCTTAGAGCATGACTAAATTTGAGTTTGGAGCATTTAAATCCTTCTTGATCACTTGCTTTGCTACTCTAGAAAAGATTTTATACCAAAGACAAGAAGTTAGGTTGACAGGGAAACTCCTTATAAATTGAGTATCACGCCTTCATGATGTTAACTTTGATGGCACACCAATGGCAACTCTTTGTTTGACTAACTCTTAAGATATGATAATGTTCTCTTCTAGTTCCTGGCCTTTCATAAGTGCTGTTTGATTGTGGTCAATGAATTCTGATGAACTCTTCAACCTAATAAAAATTAATCTCATATCACAGCAGTAAATAGGCCTGTAGACTTTAAGGATTTGGGGACTGATCTTTACTGGCAAGAAGGTTAGAATGTTGGTATTGAAAACCCCTGACCCCTAAATAAGAAATAACTTGAATTGAAAGATGACTTAATGGTGGCTATAATATCATGTATAATGCCCGAATATGTATTTATAATATTGAGCTGCAAAACCATTTGTGCCCCAACAGCTTTATCAATGTCCTTAGAGGAGTGGCTTTGGTTCCACCATCATTCCCATCTTGCACAATGCTCATGCTTCAATAAATCTGGAACTCTGTAATGCAAGATATATTCATATTTTCAATTCATTAGCATTATCGTTAGCTTTATGAAAACGTTCATGGAATTATGATATTGTACTAACTATTCTACGAAAAGTAGTTGTCATATTAATGCCATACCATGCATATGCAGAGTCAGTCTCAACTTTTGTTTAAACAAATGCTTTCTTATATTCTTTTGTTGAATTAATTGCTATGAGTTATTTTTTCTAATTCATACTTCGTGTTTTTAGTCTAATCACCTTCATTTCATGTATATGCTTTATTGAAGTTTTTTGGTTCATTGTACCTCATGGACTTTCTCGAAGTTTTTTGGTTCATTGTACCTCATGGACTTTCTCCTTTTGAGAAATCATAGTTTTTGGTTTTGATAGACATTTTTGAATCGTATGAAAAAGGCTGCAGCTTAAGTATTATTAGTTGTATTGTAAATGAGTGATGGGGAGGTGCAAAAACCATAAATGTTTTACTGCTGACTGATCCAGCATGACTCGTATGCTAACAAGTTATATAACTGGTATTCTGAAGTTTTCATATAAAGTAACATTAAGATAATTATCTTACTCTCTATTGTATCATATGATCAGTTTTTGTGATTATCAAATATCAGGGATTGTGTGGACCAGTGCGAGAAAACTGGATGTGTCGGGGATAGATGCTTTCAACATTGTAAATTCTCGTCTGATGGAAAACCAATTGATGGTCCATGGTATATGCATGAACCGCTCTACCTAAGGTGGAAACAATGGGACTGTCGCACTGACTGCCGCTATCACTGCATGCAGGCTAGAGAGGAAGAAAGAATGAAACATGGTGACAAGCCTGTCAAGTATCATGGAAAATGGCCATTTTGGCGTGTTTATGGGATTCAGGTTCTTGCATAAATCTATCTGAAATAATTTAGCTGTAATATGGCTAGGTTGGTTTTAAATTCTCATTGTATATGTTATCTATGGTTATAGGAACCTGTGGCTGTTGCTCTCTCTGCCCTTAATCTTGCTATGCAGTTTCATGGCTGGATATCCTTTTTCATTCTCGTGTACTATAAGTTACCTTTGAGGCCAAATAAGAAGACTTACTACGAGTACACTGGCTTGTGGCATATCTATGGGATACTATCAATGAACTCATGGTTTTGGGGTGCCATTTTTCATAGTAGGTAAGTTATTCTCTATGCCTTTTTTGGTCTGGGCTAGTGGCAATCATTCCACGCATAGGAAAATAAGCACATTTTGATATCTTCAATACACATGATACCTATGAAGCATAGACACTTCAAAAAAGGAGCTGTGTATTTTCCCTACTACATGTGTTGGACACTCTTGTTGTACACAATGAAACTCACCAAAAAACACCTGGATTCTTTAGATTTTTCTGCATCGTAGTGTCTATTTTTCTTGGTATGATACGTGATTATAAAGGATATTCCCAAGTTTTGCTTTACTTAATTGTTATTTTGAAGGGTAGCTCCTGTTCTGGGATTATAAAGTTGTATTCTTTAATTTTTGTTTTGATGTGGTATTCCAAACTTTATTATTTGTAGAGATGTGGAATTAACAGAGAAGCTGGATTTCTCTTCTGCTGTGGCCTTACTTGGATTTTCCCTCATTCTAGCAATACTACGTTCTTTTAATGTGAGAGATGAGGCTGCAAGAATCATGGTTGCTGCTCCCTTGATTGCTTTTGTGACAACTCATATCCTGTATCTGAATTTCTACAAACTTGATTATGGTAATCTTTGTTTTTCAAATGAAATGTTGTGTTGAATGATGCATCTTATAATTCTTGTGAAAACAGTGATGAAAATGGCGAAAGATGCAATTTTACCTATTTGGGATTAGCTGTACTAAGTTCTTTTGCTGCTTCTTTTTTTTTTAGGGTTCTTCCTTTCATCATTGGCGTTGATTTTGTCCTTGGTGATGAGATCATTGTTTTCTTTGCAAATAACTTGGTGCTTTATTAAAGCGCTGCTTTTGTCCTTTTCTAAGTGCTAATATACTCCTAGTCTCCGGGTGTAGTTACTATTTATGGTATCTTAGTGAGATTATTTTAACTTGGGAAATTCCTGTAAGATTAATTTCTTTAGAATGTGCATTTCTTTAGAATGTGCTCTACAGAAGTCCTATGAACTTGTGATGCTCAAGTGACTTCAGATTCGCGAAAGCGTTTATCATGGTGCATTGTTCTTGTGTTATGAGCTGAAGCATTGACATTTTTTGCAGGTTTGAACATGAAAGTCTGCTTGACGATGGCTGTTTCCCAGCTTTTAGTTTGGGCAATTTGGGCTGGTATTTCCCATCATCCAGCTCGGTGGAAATTATGGGCGGTAGTGGTGGGAGGAGGTCTGGCTATGCTCTTGGAGATATATGACTTCCCACCTTGCATGGGATATGTGGATGCTCATGCTCTTTGGCATGCAACGACCGTTCCAATTACATACCTCTGGTGGAGTTTTATCAGGGATGATGCTGAATTTAGGACCTCAACTCTCCTCAAGAAGGTAAACTAGTGTTGACTCAATGGACATACTTAAGAGGGTGGATCAGATCAAGGTCATGACATGACATGATTTCTCTTGTTTATACATCAAAACTCTTCCTTTTTCCTCGTGCGTGCATTTGCTTGAAATGCTTGCCACGATGGCCTCTCTGTTTTTGGCTTTGCCTTTGTTTTCCCCCATATGCGAGGGATACTTTCTTGTTGGAATTTCAATTTGCAGATGCCTTGTTAGCTTTTTCAAATCACCACCCCCATTGCACTTGAAAAACGATTATAACAACCAACCCAGCCCGAATTAAATAAAAAAGAAATACATTAATAAATGGAATTAAGAGAAGCAGATGGGTTGGTGGGGTGTGCTATGTTGGTATCCCACTGCTCTTGCAAAAATAAACGTCAGAGGAAGCCACTCTATATTTAACGAATCAGGAAGGATCCCAGCGAGTGAATCTACAGAGAGTTTGAATTTTCCATAGCTGGAGTTCTTTTACTATGCAAGGTACATGTAGCGGCCCAGAAATTTTTAAGTATATATTGTTTACTAAAACTATATAGATTAAATCAATGAAAATTAAACATATGACATGCATTTCTTTAAAAAAATATACTTAATATGTTTGTTTACATATTTATATTTATATTAACTTGATTTATTTATTTTAATTAATTAAGTATATCAGAGAATTTTTTAGTGAGGCCAAAGGGAGTGGAGCATTATATTGTGAACGTTTTATTATCATTTTACTGTCTGTGATTGTTTACAATTGGCTTTGCAAAGCCTTTCTGAAGTAGCACAAACAAATGGAGAGAAGATAAATCCAAGATAACATGGATCTCAAATTGGCTATCATTTTTTTTGAATTAAAGTAAGGTGTGTTTGAGTTTATTTTGTGTATATTAATTAATTAATTTTTCTTCTAATCAAAGATAAGTCATTCTCGTCAATATTAAAAAATTTACAACAACTTGACTTTAAATAGAATTAACAAAAAAAATTCAAATTAACTTGGTTAAATACATATCATTTAAGAGGCATTTGATATCATTATTTTTTTAATTTTTTTAAGAATTATTAGTCAAAAATTTTAATTTTTTGTTTGGAATAGGAATTAAAAAAATCTCCCATGATTCCCGAGAACATTTTTAAGCAAGTTTTTTATAAAAGTTTTCTTATGGAGAAATGTGGTGTTCTTAAATTCTCATCCTATGAAAAAAAATTTAGGATATCTAAATTACCATTTACCCTCCTTACAAATCATTATACTTCAAATATAAACTCAAATCTCTAAATCCCTAATCTCCTGTGCCTAATTTCTAAACTCCAAATTTTAATTTTTTTTAAAATAAATTTTTTACTATTTTTATATAGGGGTAATTTTGTAAAAAATATCTAAATTCTAAGAAAAATAACTTCTGAATTAAAAGTGAAAATGTTTATAATATTCAGGAATCTACAAAATTAATTATACACAATTTTTACATTGGAGAAAAAAAACTTCTCTTATACCAAAGGCTTCAAGTGAGATAAGAAATTTACAATGATATATTTTAAAAAATTGACAAAATTAATATTCAAATTTACTTAAACATACACTATCTAATCTCAACTTCTTAGATTTTTTTTTTCAAGCAATTTAATTCTATCAAGTCAAATAGTGTTATTTAAATTTTAAAAACTAAATTAAAGTAGAAAAAATGTGTGTCACTGCAGTCACAAAAAATTGTATAAAAAAAGACAATTATTTGGATGTCAAGAAAACATTTGTGGGAGAATAAGAGAAATGAGATCAAAACGTAATGTCGTACAAATGTGCTTACATCGTTTAGCGCGTCCCAGAGCTCACCCAGGTAACTGTCGTTTGCTGGCTCATGTCTCCTAGGGTTTTACAACAGCCGTTACTGGCCTTGTTCATTGGCCTAAATCATTTTGAGCTTCTGCCTGTCATTCACTGTCACAGACTCCCTACGCAGAATCTTCACTCTTCTCGAATCTGTCACAGTAGAGCTTCACTGTTCTCAAACAATGGAAGCAGATAAGAAAGTGGAGGTGGAAGACCCTGAGAAGAAAAAGAAGAAAGAAGAAAAGGTTTTTCAATCACTATTATAATCATCAGCTACTTCTTCTTGATTTTCTTACAGTAATCCAGAATTGACATCATTGATTGGATCGTCTTGATCGATAATTGTGGTTTTCTATTGTTTCTCCTTTGTATTCCATTTTGTCAATTTTTGCTCTCAGCTACTAATATTTGCTTGGAAAGTAAGTAATGCATTTGGTAGGATTCAGATCTATCTGAGTTAATCTTCGTTCTAACATTTTAATTCTATCAGTACTAAACCCGTGGATGACAATTTTTTTAAACCGAGATGCAAGTTTATCTTTAATTCTATCAGTATAATGCTAGCTTTTTTTGTCATGTGACAATGTTTATGGCTTTGTTGCAGGCAAGAGAGAAAGAACTGAAAAAAATGAAAGCTCTTGAGAAAGCAGCCAAGCGTCAGGTGATTAGAGTTCTCGTTTTCCCTGCTGTGCAAGTGCAACTTTGATTTTGCTGTTTTTAAATTAATAAAATTCTTTTATCTATTTTTATCAATTTGATACTGTGAGTAATGTTCAGAATTTCCACTTTTTTCCTTTGGTTTTAGGAACAGGAACAACGTCCTTCTAATACCACCAAAAAAAGTGAAAGAAAAAATGTAAAGCGTGGTGCAGAGGATGAGAACCCTGAAGATTATATAGACCCTGACACTCCTTCAGGTCAGAAGAAACAGATGTCTCATCAAATGGCAAAACAGTACAGTCCACGTGCGGTGGAGAAGTCGTGAGTGTTGAGCCCATCTTGATATTCATTAATCATTATCTTTTTAATTATAAGAAGTGCTTATCTTTTATGATTTGCTAAAATTTAGGTGGTATGAATGGTGGGAGAAATCAGGGTTCTTTGTAGCAGATGCTAACAGCTCCAAACCACCATTTGTTATTGTGAGTGTCTTATTGGACTTCTATATGTTAGTTTTTCATGCCATATGATTTTTTTTGCTCCAATTTTTAAAGCAACAGACAATGTTGAGAATTTCGTGCGCAAAATCAGTTCCTTAGTTCCTTTTAATGAAAAATCTAATGGCCTATTTCTTATATTGATCTGTGGTTCCTTTGAATGAAAAATCTAATGGCCTATTTCTTATATTGATCTGTGTTATAGTTTAAAAATACTGAAAATCCAATATTATTACTCAGTCATTTAATTTTATTGGATGAAACATCTGTAGATTGATTCTTAAATTATGTTGTGTTAATCAACATGCAACATTTATTGGATTTGAATTGTAATATCTTGCATGAGCCTTTGAAAAGATTTAGGCTATATGCTTTATTGTACTGATTCTGAAGTATCAAACAAAAGATGTCAAACTTCTATACTGAAAGTCGATGCACGCAGTTGAATGATGACATAAAAGAAGATAGATCTTGTGCCTGCTGTTTATGTCTAAGAGAATCTTATTTTATCACTTTATTAACCAGTTTTAAAATTACTGGATATTTACATTTATAATCAATCTTCTATCTTGGTGATGAGCTGTTATTGATACTTGAAATCTTGAATGGTCAGTCGTAACTGCCACCATAAATGTCAGTATAGTTGTAGGGTCTTCCATTTTGCATTTCTCATTTTATCAGTAGTGGTGAGCATAACTTAGTTACTAGTTTGGAGGTTTCTGTAAATTTTTCTGGTTTATCATATAGCAAGATAGGATAATTTTGAAATCTTGAATTGATTTGTGAATGCGTTTGATCTTATGATGCAGAAAGCCCAATGATTGAATATAATAAATGATCTGAATACAAAAGGCATTACATATTATGATTTGTGCAATTTGTACGAGAAAAAAAAAGATTGATTTCAGTAGACCATTGAGCAAACTGACAAATATACCATATTTGGTGGCTAGGAAGTTTTTTTAAATATTATCCTAAGTGTTGTGAGAAATGATGACTATGATGAGACTAAGCATTTATGATCAACATGTGTTTTTTTATTTTAAATTGGTTTTATTTGTTGAGATCAATTTGTGATCTATGGAGCATTCTGAATGTGCTTTATTTTCAGGTCCTGCCTCCACCAAATGTGACTGGTGCTCTCCACATAGGTCATGCTCTCACAGCTGCAATAGAGGTAGCAAATATACCCGTGTTCGCTGTTGAGTTCAGTTTAGCTGTTCAATACCGTTCATCTCAATGTTGTTTATTGCATGCAGGACACAATGATTCGTTGGCGGAGAATGTCGGGATACAATGCATTGTGGGTGCCTGGGATGGACCATGCTGGAATTGCAACACAGGTTCTATTTCTAAATAGAGCAAGTTGCATACAATTCTTATCTCTTTTGTAATTTATCATTCATTATGGATGTTGTGGTAGGGTGGTAAAGGAAGGGCTTCTTGTGTCCCTTGCATATTATTTAGTTGCATATGCACATTTAGGGTACGTTTGATTTGTGGAAATGTTTTCTATTTTCATTTCCTATTTTCATTCCTCGAAAATAGTTTTCATTTTTGAAATTTCAATTTTTTAAGAATGTGCTTGCTTGCAATTGTAGTTTTATTTTCATTTTCTATTTTTACTTATTTTTTATATAATTTAGGCATAATAATTGTCCTTTTTATGTTTTTGGTGGTCCCACCATATCTTCTTTTCTTAATTACTAGTGATTATGTCTATAATGTAGTTATAATAAAGTCTATCCATTTATTATTGAAAGTATGATTTGCACAAGATTTCAAAAATGTCACCTTACATTTTCTGAAAACACTGAAAACATCTTTTTGTCATTTTCAAAATTTTCGGAAATGTGAACTCCATTTTCTAGAAAATGAAAACAGTAAAAGTCATGCAAACAAATTTTCATACTTATTTTCTGTTTTTACTGAAAATGAAAATAGAACATGGTAAAAGCAAACTTACCCTTAATGCTGCCTTTTTTATGAAAATTTTTATGGTATGACTATAAACTAGGTGGGGTTTGATATAAAACATTAGCTCCTAAGACATGCTGGCACTTCTCATCTTTCATTTTGTTACACATATGTCTATCCTAAATTTGGCTAGAAATTATTTGGATGTCGTTTTTGCCACATTTTAGTTATAGCAGTGAAGGCATAATTATTTGGTTAGATGCGTTGTGCTATATTATGTGTGTCTTTGGCTATAAATGGTAGTGCAAGCTGTCATTCTTTAGTTACAGTCCTCATATGCTATCTTTCTGTGGTGATGATAGTTATGATTGTTATGTCACAGGTAGTTGTGGAGAAAAAGATAATGCGTGAGAAAAAGTTAAGTAGGCATGATCTGGGTCGTGAGAGATTTGTATCTGAGGTATGTTTTGTAGAACAATCTTTGAAGTAAATGCTCTATATAATTTGATAATTTCTATTTATCTGTTCTCACTAATATAATCTACCTTGCTAAATGTTGGCACAAAAGGTTTGGAACTGGAAAAACAAGTATGGGGGCACAATATTACAACAATTACGTCGTTTGGGAGCCTCTCTGGATTGGTCTCGTGAGGTAAGATATAAGTTATAACCTGTTTAGAGTTAGATAAATCTTTCACGTGGCATTTAAATGTCTTATAGAGTCATAAATGGTTTTCAAATTAATCCGTTCCCCTTTATCTTCCAGAGCTTCACAATGGATGACAGAAGATCAAAGGCTGTGACAGAGGCTTTTGTGAGGCTATATAAGCAAGGCCTTATCTATAGGTGGGTGATGTTGGGAGTATGTAATGATTGTAGTCATAGCTTCTGAACTATAGGTTCTTTCATTGATGCACATTTCAATTTTTATTTTTACTTAAGCCTGAATTGATTGATATCCAAAATTATATCAAGACATACCCTAGTCAAGGTATTCTTGGAAACAATAGGATGCCTATGATAAGTATCAACTATGGGCGATGACACTCAGACACTGCTCAATTTAGTTGCAAAACACCGTCATAAACTTGAATATTCAAAGATATAGTAATTAGCCATGTGTAAAAGGATGTCAATTAGACTTGCCTTAACGCATGGGTGATGGTTCATAGCAAGGGTGAAACACTAGAAGGTGCAAATAGGAAGTAAAAGATTGATGAATGAAATTTTATGGAGAAAAAGAATGGTAGCTTAGGCAAAAGTTCAAGTTGATAATTGCATTTGTTTTTAAGGTAAGTATATAACCATTTACTTTTTACAGTTTGCCTTCAAAACATGGCAGTTTAGTGAGGACCTGTTCAGGGATGGTGTGACTGAATGTGAATGGTTAATTCAATCATACTGTTCTGTTCTCTCTCAATTTTATATAAGTTAATTAAAGTACATCATGCCGATGTCTTTAATTTGATGAGAAAGTCTTGAGTACACCTCAAGTTCCTAACTTCCTATGATGGTTTGAACTTTTTTTGGATAAGAAAATATTACTTCAATTTGTTATCTTGCCCTTTATCTGAGTCTAAATGCTCTTTTTGGAGATGTTACTATTCTGGTGTCACCATTGCAGGGACCTTCGTTTAGTGAATTGGGATTGTGTCTTACGAACAGCAATATCTGATATTGAGGTAGGCAATGCAAGTACTGGGGCTGTTTTGGGTGATGTATTCTATATGTAACGTAATTGCTTGCTGCATGCAGGTGGATTATATTGACATTAAAGAAAGGACACTGCTAAAGGTTCCTGGATATGATAAACCAGTGGAATTTGGAGTTTTAACAAAGTTTGCATACCCTTTGGAAGGGAACCTAGGTGAAATTGTTGTGGCCACAACTAGAATAGAAACAATGCTTGGTGACACTGCTATTGCTATACATCCTGCTGATGAAAGATACAGCCAATTTCATGGAAAATATGCCATTCATCCATTTAATGGCCGAAAACTTCCTATAGTTTGTGATGCTATTCTTGTTGATCCAAAGTTTGGGACTGGTGCTGTTAAGGTAATTTCTATGTATGATCTAATTTTTTTCATAGAAGTTTCTTTTCAAGTGATATCATACACGTTATGGTGCTTCCATTAATCCTTGCAGATTACCCCTGCCCATGATCCTAATGATTTTGAGGTTGGAAAGCGTCACAACCTTGAATTCATCAATATTTTCACTGATGATGGGAAAATAAATAGCAATGGTGGCTCTGAATTTGCGGGCTTGCCACGATTTAAAGCACGAGAGGCTGTGGCCGAAGCATTACAGAAGAAGGTATGGGTGCTATGGAACTCTATGAAGCCTTTGGTACCTTAGGCCAACAAATATGTTGTATGATATACTTTTGTTGAAAATTTCACGTTTAAGCATGTGGAATCTGACTAGTGATTGAATATTTTAGTGAATTGGGTCGTGAATTATATGTTTATGGCTGTGAACTTATATCCCCTTTTTACTTTTGATAGTTGCACATTGTTTTTTGGGCATCACATATATCTATTTATTAAGCTCCTTATTTAACTTGTCAAAACTATTTTGCCATGACACTTGTATTTAGTTAAATCTTAAGTGAATGTGTGCGCTTGTGTGATGAGTTATGGAAAATTGGGGTTTTTGGTGTTTCATTTATTCTCTCCATTCATTTAGGGCCTTTACAGAGGTTCTGAAAACAATGAGATGCGCCTTGGTGTGTGTTCAAGAAGCAATGATGTTGTGGAGCCCCTGATAAAGCCCCAGTGGTATGTCAGTTGCAATGATGTAGCAAAACAAGCTCTTAATGCTGTCGTGGATGAGTACAACAAAGAAATAGAGATTATCCCAAAACAATATTCGGCTGACTGGAAGAGGTGCTTATATCTCATTTGTTTGCTTTGCATGATTTTTATCAGTGTGTCACAGTGAGCAATTACAAAACTTATCCTTCAGAGTATTCTTGCTCAAATGTGTTCTGAATTTTAAACCACAGTGCAGGGAGTCCCACTTTGTAGAGATATCTAAGCATCTCTACAATAAATTAATAATAAAAATTGTTATTATAATTCTTTTGTTGGCAAGAATTATCTAAGATTGAGTCTGGAATGGTTGGTAGCTCAAGACAGAGAAACTGAAGCAGATGAAATCTTGTGAAGTATAATAAACTTTAATTTATTGTCACTGCACTATACCATGTTTTTCACTCTGCCGAGTATAGTTCAACAGAAGTAAAATTGTTGAAGGATGTTATTAGTGTAAATGGAGCATTATGAGTTCTAACAAAAAGATTGAAATGTTTTTTCTGAAAAAACGTTAGTTTTATATTAATCTTCATGATTAGACATTTATGATGTTCTTGGCATGCTTTCTAACATTAAATTTTCTTCTTGTGTTTTTGGGTCTCTTTTTGTATTATTATGTTGTTGTATAATTGTACGGTACTGTGTATTGATCAAAACATTTTACAGATGGCTAGAAAACATACGAGATTGGTGCATTTCTCGGCAGCTATGGTGGGGGCACCAAATACCTGCATGGTATGTCACATTAGAGGATGACATACTGAAGGAATTTGGTGCTTACAATGATCGATGGGTAGTAGCAAGAAGTGAAGAGGAGGCCCAGGAGGAGGCTGGCCGAAGGTATGTTGGAAAGAAGTTTCATCTCAGCCAGGACCCTGACGTTCTCGATACGTGGTTTTCTTCTGGTCTGTTCCCATTATCTGTATTGGGCTGGCCTGATGACACAGAAGACCTGAAGGCGTTTTATCCAACTTCTGTGCTGGAAACTGGCCATGATATTATCTTTTTCTGGGTTGCTCGCATGGTGATGTTAGGAATGAAGTTGGGTGGTGAAGTGCCTTTCAGAAAGGTTAGATAACTATCTCGTGATAATCTGGAATCAGCTTAATCCTTAAGCATGTGTGCTGAATCATTTTTTTGGGTGATATTCAGTTTATTCTCACATAAAATATGTACTATGAATTGAGGTCATACATGCCTAAGAAATTTTAGATCAAATGACATGCTCACAAACGTACTTCAATTCAGATTTATTTGCATCCCATGATTCGAGATGCACATGGGCGCAAGATGTCTAAGTCCTTAGGAAATGTTATTGATCCTATCGAAGTGATCAATGGGATATCTCTGGACGGTCTACATAAGAGGTTAGAGGAGGGTAACCTGGACCCAAAAGAACTAGCTGTGGCCAGAGAAGGTCAGAAGAAGGACTTCCCAAATGGTATTGATGAATGTGGCGCTGATGCTCTCCGTTTTGCACTAGTCTCATACACAGCTCAGGTGTCAATCTTCTACCAATCTTTATTTGACTGATAACACTTGCCACCTTAGTTAATTTTTGTGATTTATTTGTCCTGTTGTCATTTTTTTCAGTCTGACAAAATTAACCTAGATATCCAAAGGGTTGTTGGGTATCGGCAATGGTGTAATAAATTGTGGAATGCAGTACGATTTGCTATGAGCAAACTTGGAGATGGTTATATTCCACCCACAAATTTGACTCCAGATGTTCTTCCATTTAGCTGTCAGTGGATACTCTCAGTGTTAAATAAAGTGATATCCAAAGCATTGAAGTCTCTAGAATCATATGATTTCTCACATGCTGCCACTGCTGTGTATTCTTGGTGGCAGTATCAATTGTGTGATGTCTTTATTGAAGTGATTAAACCTTACTTTGCTGGTAATGATCCCAAGTTCACTTCTGAAAGACGCTTTGCACGAGATACTTTGTGGTTGTGTCTTGACAATGGCCTGAGGCTGCTTCACCCCTTTATGCCTTTTGTCACGGAAGAATTGTGGCAGCGCCTTCCTTCACCAAGGGATTGTAAGAAAGCAGAATCTATTATGATATGCAATTATCCATCAACTGTAGAGGTTAGTTTGCCTTAATATTTTGGTATTGAGAATATAAAGTACATCCTTGGAAAATATTCATTCTCTTTGATTTATGTTTAGTAATTGATAAGAACCAATGCACCAGTAGAGAATTGGAAGGAGAATACAACTGATATTTAGTATAATATTGTCTTACAACAGTAAAAACACACTAGAAACAGAGTACTGCAGCAACACAGCAGTACAAACCCACAGTACATAACTACACAATTCTCACATTCACTCACAGTAAGATAACGAATTAAACAACACAAGATAATGGTTCTCGCACTTCGAGTGGCTAGAGTGACTCCCAAATCTTAGCAATTCGAGAAGCTAGGGATCTCTCAGTTCCCAATCCTCAACCCCTAATTTCCTGACTGACTCCCCCAGTCTCCTGCACTCCATCCACTCTAATTTATCCAAGACACGCAAAATAACTCCCTAAATAACTGCTATTAGTAACTTCCCTATAACTACCCTTATTCAAAATACCCTTTTTCTGTCCAAAACACCCCGTATCCTAACAGTAAAATATTCTTCTGTATGAATAGAATTAGGCTTTTGCTATGCGAGTAGCCATACTCTTGGAGTAGCATTTTATTATATTTTTTTATTTTAAAGAAAAAATTTAAAAGAATCTAAAAACATTTAAAAAAAGTAAAAAAAAAAATCAAAAGAATTTTTTTACATTGTTTTTTTATTTATTTTTGAATCCTTGAATTATGGAATTTTTTTTTATGTTTTTAGATTCTTTTAAATTGTTTTTAACAATAAATTATAATAAAAAAAATAAAAATAAAACGCCACTCCAAGAGTATGGCTACTCTTTGAGTAGCATAGCAAAGCCCATAGAATTGATGTATTTTTTCTCATTCTTGTCCGTTAAAAATGTCAAGCATCACTTAACAAATGGTAGCTACTGTATCCTTACCAGAAAAAATGGTAGCTCCTGTATTATAATTATTGGAGTTATTTAACATGCTTAGGCTATTAACTAATGGATAACCTTATTAGGTGTGTTTCTCATTAATGTTTTGTTTTATTTTCAGGGCTGGAACAATGAAAAGGTGGAGAATGAGATGGATCTTGTAGAGTCTGCTGTTAAGTCACTCAGGTCTCTGGCAAACGAAAGACGTGAAAGGTATGTGGAAGCTACATTTGTTATACTATTCTCATGTTTCTTGCTCTCCACTTCGTCTTAAGGTATCAAAACTTTTTTTAAGAACTTAATAAGGAAAAGGAAAGAAAAGGAGAGAAGTATATATAAGGAGGATAAGAAAATCCTCCTTGAACAAACAAAACAACAAAGGAAATGAAAAACAATAACAATAGCTTGAGAGCTTTTATCTTAGTTGTTAAATGCTAGTTATTGTCGCTTCATTTTTTAATGGGGTTTCTTCTGTTGTCATATTTATCACTGATTATATCTGGGTAAATTGTAAAACCTGACCGTTTCTTGTAGACAGTTACCAGGTTATGTTAAATGTTTCATCTCATTTATATTTAAGTGTTGAAGTCTTTCTGTTTATTTATGTTGTTTTACAGCGTTGTGGTTGCATTTTTTTAATACAGAGATTGAGGACACACGCTTCATTCTCACTGCTGATTATTGACATAAGAGTCCAGTAACCAAATATTATGTATTGTAAAATGGTTTTTGAACACATTTCAAAGGGAAACGTTTCTGAAAAGTGTAGAAGGTTGGGATGCATTCTCATTTGATCCAACTGCCAACAAATGAAGAAAACACAACATTACATGTATTTTAGTTTGATAATCTATTTTCAATCATTTGACTGGCTGAAAAACTGATGATTTATAGAATCCTCTAATAACTGGAATGTCAAACTAGAGACTAATAGAATCCTCTAACAACTGGAATGTCAAACTAGAGACTAATAGAATCCTCTAATAACTGGAATGTCAAACTAGAGACTAAGGAGATTTCATCATTGTATCAGATTTGGCTTCTCTTAAGTGCCGGTTGCACTTTAGAGAGTGAAGTGCAAGTGGGTAACCCTTGATGAGAAAGTTAAGGGAGTTGGTTTTCACAAATCTATAGACTACAATCAGGTTGTTTGTACTTTATCAAAAAAATGAATATTGATTTTGTCATAAATGGTGATCTACTCTACTTTTCTCGCTAAAGTACACCCTGCACCTTAGAGGATCTTTTTCCCATTGTATCAGGGCATGGTAATAGTTGTTGCCTTTCATCACAACTTCCATTTTCTTCTATTTGTCAATTATTTTGGAATTTGAATCAAGTTGATGTAGGATTTGATATTTGCTTCCATGTATGTTTCTTTAGAGAGCATGTTCTTGAATTCCTTTAGTAGTGAAAATTGCTTGTTTCTGAAAGGACAATCTTTTCTGTCCTTACTTTTGTGGTTTATTACTCTGAAGCAATCTTTTGGTGCGACTCCAGTGTATTGTATTTCCAAGAAATTCAAAGGAGTTTGAATTGATTCTCCTTGGTTATAAGTTTTCACTGTGAAGGATGCTTTATTTTTTGTGTTGCATTTCATTCAGTTTCTATGGCAATTAGTATTTTGCTCTATATTTATTAATGTTATATTTGAGTATTTTAGTGCAATACAAGACTTTACTTTTCCTTCTTTTGTCCTAACGTATCTAACTCCTCATCTACAAGCCAAAAATTTTACAATGGCTTACAATACCAATCTGTGTTCTTTACCATAAATAGCACTGAATTTATTTCTGTCAAACCTTAACTGATATCATAATGAATCAAGTTATTATTTGCTCTAGCATGCTGTGCTGATTTCAAATTTGATACTTATTTTGCTAGGCGACCAGCTTTTGTTCTCTGCCGAACACAGGTTGTTGGAGAGATTATTAACAGCCATCAACTGGAGATTGTAACTCTAGCAAATCTATCATCTTTGACAGTAAGTTGGATAAGCTGATCGAAGTGGCTTTCATGTGTTCTCATTTCTTGCATCCCTATTCTGTGGTGCTTTTGTCATTTTTTTAATATCACGAATTAATGAGCCTTTCTTGCAAATATGATTAATGAGCAAATGACTTAAGGCTTCTTCTTTCGTGTTTGGTTAATAAAAGGTTGTAAAATATGATACCTGTAAGATATTGTTTTGCAGTTATAAGATGTCCTTTTATTGACATTCATGGCATTTATTTTCATACTTTATATTTTGTGTGACACTTGAGAATTTTGGCTCATTTGAGTATATGACACAATTGTTCAACCATGTCTCACGTGGACAGATAATATTTATGTTCCAGGTGCTTAACCTTAGAAGGGTGGCAGTTATCGTAATATATAGTGGTCTGTCTCCCACATTGATGTCGACTTATTGATTGTGTCCATATCTAGATTTGGGGGGCATGCCATGGAAAGAAACTAATAGCCTCTTTGTTTGGGCTTATTTTGAGAATAAGTTACTTATTTTCAAAAAATAAGTTATTCTGATAAAAATATATCTGTTTGTTTGGGCTTATAGAAAACGGATAAATTAATGAAAATGGAGAAAACCTCCTTATAGGAGAAGTTAAAATTTTTAACTTTTGCTGATAAGGAAAAAAATAAGAAGAGAGAGAAACCTTCATTTCTAAAATTGTTCATCCTACTTCAAAAGCTCTTCTAAATTATTGCATCCAAACATAAAACTTCTCTTTACAAAAAAGTTATTCTTCCCGCAGAAGAAGGAGAAAACTCATTCTCTAATAAAGCCCAAACAAACAGCCCCTAAGTATTCAATTTCATTGTGTGACCCTAATGTGTATTTCTTACTCATGAATCCAATTTTATCCAGAATTGGGGCAGCTTGAGCTTTTTCCATTTCTTGTTAGATAGAACCAATTGTAGTATAACACTAGTTCACTTGGTTTGGTTAATGAATTTTTTCTCCTGTAATGCTGATATGATTCACAGGTGATTAATGAAAATGATGCTATTCCATCTGGATACGCTGTATCAGTTGTGAATGAAAACCTATCTGTTTATCTAGAGCTTCAAGGAGCCATTTCTGCGGAAGCTGAGCTAGGAAAAATCAAGAAGAAGATAGATGAGTTCAGGAAGTAAGTTTATCCTGGATTGTTTTTGAGAACACATTTTCTAACATAGCAACTTATCTAAGAAATCATGATAAAGTTGCATACGTCCTTTGCATATTCATTTATAACAGCCTTTTTATGATAAAATAATACTGATCTATGCTTCAATGATAGATTTTAAGTCACTGGTAGCAAAACAATTGGATTCACTGGATTTTCTTTTGTTAACATGAGGAAGATTTTATAGCACTACTAACATAAGGGTTTTATTTATGCAGGCAAAAGGAAAGGTTAGAGAAGACTATGAATGCTTCAGGTTACAGAGAGAAGGTTCCACCCAATATTCAAGAAGATAACGATGCCAAGCTAGCTTCCCTTCTGCAGGAGCTCCTATCTCTTGAGGATGCTGCTGGGCATATTGAATCACAAGCATCAAATTAGTGAACTTGTTTGATTACAAAATTTTCTTGCACGATTCTGGAAGAAGCATGCATAAAGTTCCATTCAGTTTGTATTTTTATAGGCCTAATTATTGGCTACATGTCTATTCATCTCTAAATTAATGCCAAGTTTTGATAATCTTTTTTCATAAGATTTTAGGTGTTGGGTCACCCTGATTTTAGGTGTTGGCTCCTAACTCTTCTACTCTCCAACGTTGCAAGAAATGAAAAAAAAAAATCGATTATTAAGAGGGGAAAAAAGTAAAATATCTTATTATGGATAAATTTCAGAGAGAGAGAATATATGGAGGAATTGTTATATTAAGAATCTTAAAACAAGGAAGGTTTTAGTATTTTCTTTTAAGGAAATTGATAGTGCATTCCTCTGCATTATTCGTTAGGAAACCCATGTTAAGAAAATAAAAAACATGAAATTAGTTTCTTTGAAAATATGATTTATTTGAGCAGAACAGTGATGCGAAAGCCAACAATTATGAAAATCTTGTTATGTCAGTGGATTATATAGAACAGGAACACTAGGGGGCCATAATTTATATTTAATTGCACTATAATCACCCCCCCTTTTTAATTTTTTGTTTACTTTAAACATATGACAAGCGTAGCTAACCTGCTGCTGAACCTATTTCTGGAGGTTGATAAAAAGAGGGAAAAAGAGGATCTCCATAACATGTAAAGTCAAACTAATAAAGACTCATCATTTGTTCAGGCTCATTGATTGCAATATAAAAAGCACATACAACTCATTTTTCTTTCCCCTACAAAAACAGGCTAGATTCTTGATGCGAAAGTTTTATTTTATAAAGAATTATCTTTCTATTTTCACATATAATTTAGCATCCATACTAGTATAAAAATTAATAAGTATGGATACTTTCCAACCAAAATATAAAAATGAAAAGATCGAAGGGGAAAAAAACACACGTACTAACAAGTTCCCCTTCTCACTCTCATTGGTCAAAAAGGAAAAAAAAATAATAGTTGCTTTTATATACAATACACACTCCCTTAATTAGTAAGAAAATAATTAAATTGAATAACTCCATAATGACACCTCAGCGTCATCTCCTTCCACGTCAGCACCATCGTACTGATCCCCAAAGGAATGAGTTGGCGACATCAGCACAGCGTCCGCCATGTTCCTTAACTGCTCCGGCATCCCCAACACCCCCTCTTCATCCATAAAGAATACACTTTGCTCCTCTGTCACCACCGTCGTCGCCTCGGCATTTTTCTGCCTGACTTCATCAATCTCTGATTCCATCCCCGGCCGGAATGCCTCTGCCGCTTTAGCCGCGGCCTTTTGAATATCCTTTGCCTCTGTTGATGCCGGAACGGGCAACCGCCATGACGAGTCTGCGAAATTAAGACAAGCAGACCGACCCCTGAGCGCTATGGCCGCCACATCGTGTGCCCGTGCTGCCATTTCCGCCGTGGGAAATGTCCCAAGCCAAATCCTAGTCTTCTTATTAGGCTCACGCACTTCACAAACCCACTTGCCGGAGTTCCTCCTCCGAATACCCCTATACACCGGGTGGCGAGTCTCCCTGAACTTCTTCCTTCCTGCTCGTTTCTTGGGATGACTAGAAGCCAAAATCACCTCCTCGTCCGATAACGCCATCGAACGAACGCCGCTGCACCTATCCGACACCAGCGACGAAGTGTCCAACTCCAACTCCAACGGGTCTGAAAAAGGAGTGAAGGTAAACATAGTAATTAATCACCGAGAAGTTTTCTTCTTTTCACTTGAGAAGTGTGAATTGATGAATAAAAGAGTAGGGACTAGGAAAGGACTCGGTATTTGATTGTACGTGTTTATGAGTAAAGTTAAAGACTTGCTTTCTAGAAGAGAAAGTTGCTTCTGATTTGGGAGGGAAATTAGAGGAATTGAATTTGATAAGTACATAGATTGTGGGTTTTGCTATATAGGGCAACCTACGAATGAAGGAAAATGGAACGCGGAGTGTGTCTTGAAGGAGCCAGCTAAGTTCTGGTTGGGGGGAGTGTCCACGGTCTAAAGATGGCCAAGGAAAGAAAGTGGGGCCTGGGTGTGGGCCATGGGGGGTGAGAACAAGTTGGGGTTGGGGTAGCAAGTTGTCAGCACCTATAAAACTGACACGTCTGTCATTTGTCTCCCCAAATGGGCATTCTAGATTTTGAAAATAGGGTTTAGGCACAGTTGAGTTTGACTGATAAGGAAATGGGAAAGTGAGAAGAGAGTGAGGGAAAGTGAAGTGAATGAGTCAAGGGTTTTGGGTTTCTGGATATTTGTAAACAAGTTCAGTCACTTTGACGTGAGGCTGAGAATTGTCTAGGTACGTACGAGGACGAGACAACTCAGCCAACTTGACCTTTTCTAAATTTTAAAGCTTGATTATCAACAAGCTGGATTTTACTTAGGAATACAGTATTTGGATTTGGACAACTCCTACACAGGTGACAGGTGTTCATCGTTAACTTCATATTTAAGCACGTGTTAATTAATTATATTTTATTTTGATGCAAATTGCCAATGGTACTTTTATATGAGATGACTATATATATATACTCCCTTTAAATTTAATTTTTTTAATTACTTTAATTTTTATATGTAGTTTAATAATGAACTTTTAATTGTTTTAAATATTATATTTGGTAAGCTTAAGCCACGTTTAGTAAGTAGGAATATTTAAAAAAATTAATGATATATTAAAATATGAAATATATGAAAATTTTAATATTCGAATATTTTGTTCTTAAGAAAATAAAATTATAAGAAAAGATAGGTGGCTTAGTAATAAAAATGTAATTGTTTCAAATATTGCATTTAGTAATACTTTTCCATTTTTAAAATCCTTGAATTTAATATAATAATATTCAATAATATATCTTGAGACATTAAATACTTATTTTAAATAATGTTTTCGTATGATTTAAAAACTAAGAATATCTCTCACGTTTCTCAGTCTATATATATATATTAGTACTTATAAAAATTTGATAATAATATTTGATTAAGAGCTAAAATTGTAGAGATTTTGTCATTGAAGTTTGAAGAATGAAGAATAATAAATTATTATAAAAAAAAGTAGAAAGAGAAAGGGGGAAGTATTTGCATTTGAGTGAGATGAAAGGAAAGTTCTAGGAAGTGTACGGAGTAAGGGTGGGGGGGTGGTAGACCGGAGAAGCCGGTAGAGATAATCTGTTGAATTCAATCAGATAACATATCCTTGACTTTTTGGTAGTTTGTTTCAAACAACTAACTAACGGACACCTTTTTTGACATGACGTCACGCAGTTCCCAAAACGCGGTTGACAGTTAATAACTGTCTTTTCCTTCTAATTATTTAGAATAAAATAATAATCAGGATATTTTCATAATCCGATTCCTACTGTTTTAAAAGATAAAACACAAGTATTGGGGCGGTGGAATTTATTTCAGCGGAAACGCGTCCACTACGTGGTTTGGTTTGTCCTCTTCCTATCCAAACAGCGGACAGCTAATTTACTTTATGGCCCCTCATCATTTTCAACAATATTTTATTAAACTTACCTTCTTTTTTATAAAAATTAAAATGCTTACTTCTATCCCAATTTTAAATACTTTATATATTTTTTTTTGTTAAGTTCATAGGTAAGTATTTCACGATTCATTTATATATAAATAGAAATAATAAATTATATCATTATATAAACATAATAAATTATATCATTATATAATTTTTTTTTTATTTAAAGGTAATATATGGCATCATTATGTTATTAATAATATCATACTTTAAATATATAATAAAAAATGTGAAATTTTATTTATGATTAATTTAAATTTAATGTAATTTTAGATTTTTATAATTTCAGTCAATTATCAATTTAATTCTTATAATTTAATTTCGATCATTTGAATGTTTATAGTTTTCATTCCTGTTAATTAAATTAGTCACTACTATTAAATTGTCAACTAACATTGTTAAATTACAGTCAACAAGGCAACAAAATCTATGTGGCACTTTTGCCACCTTGGATGTTAACATGGCAATTTTGCTACATAAATTTTTTTTATCACGTCAATTATAATTTAACGGTGTTAACTAATAATTCAACAACAATGATCAAATTGATAGAAATAAAAATGATAAGAACTTAATTAATTAAAATTAAATTATAGGGACTAAGTTGACAATGACTAAAACTACAAGGATCAAATCTTACATTAACTCTAAAATTAATTATATATAAAATTTGACATATTTTACCATATATTTAAAGTATGATATTATTAATAACATAAGGGTGCCATATATTACCTTTAAATAAAAAAAATGTTTATATAATGGTGGTGTATGATGCCACCATACTTTAAATGTCCATAACATTTCTTATAAAATTTATATACATTAAATCAATCATTAAAATATATATATATATATATATATATATATATATATATATTATTTTTTTCCTTAAATTTAGATTTTTTTTTTGCAAACAATCATCACAAAATTTAAAATTTAGATATTAAACCATTAAAGTTTGAAGTATATATCTCAATGCTGTAAATTTTCAATTGAGGCTATCCTTAAAATATAAAAACATATTTTTTTGTAATCCATGATATTGTCACTCTCTTGTTATGATAATTCCTCACACATCCATTAATTATTTAACAAAATTGGGATTGAAGGGTTTATTATAAGGTTGATCGAAGTTCATGACTTTAATATCTCAATTTTAGAGTTCGTAATATTTGTACGCCAAAAGGTCTAAGTTCAGGAGGATTTTGTACATTTGTCTATCATTGATATACATGTAAATATGTTACGTTCATTTTCAAGGAGGTCCATTAAGAATCACATCTAACATGATTACATATTTATTAATGGATAGCTCTATATAAATTTTATAAAGAGGATCAATTTAAGAATTATTTTTCTTTGGTAAATATAAGGGAAAATGTATAAAATTCCTCTTAATTAAAACCATTTTGTAAATTATCACTACAAACTTCAAAATCAATATATTAAACCTTTAAATTTGGATAAACCTATCATAATAGACAATTTTATCCCTTTGAAGTACAATGCTAAATTAAGATTCTTAATTTGGACTGTTCCTAAAATATTGAAATTTATATTTTGCAATTTATATATAATGATGTCACTCTCTTAGTAATAATACATATGTCTTTCACATTAAGTATTTAATAAAGAATTAGAATGGAAAGATTTATATGTTTATTAAAATTTAAGAATTTAATATCTAAATTTTGAAGTTTATGGTAGTTGTTAAGAGGAATTATATACATGTTTTTTCATAATTAATATTAAAACAAACAAATTTCTATATATAATACTTTATCGTTTTAAATTATTTTTTATTTAAAATAATGGTACAAGAATTAAAGAAGTTATTAAATAGTCTTAATTTTAGTAAAAATTAATTGTACTTGACTAAATTATTCTTATTAAAATTAATTTAAACTCTTATTATTATTTTATTGAAGATAACAATAAATAAGAATAATGTTAAAAAAATAATAATTAATATTTTATTGATAATATAAAATGATAAATAATTTAAAATAAAATAAAATATATAAAATAATAAATAATTTAAAACAAAAAAAATAATAACTAGATAGCGGGGTGTTGATTAATTAATGCAAGGGACCAATATAATAAATCTTATATCAACATCAGTACTTTGTGGGAGAAATGAATGTGGGTGAAGAGAATTAAATTCTGTTGGCTCCCAAAGCATTGATTAATTCAGAAAATACACAACAAGTGGTAGATAAGAAAAAGAGAGTAATAGTGACAAGGTCCACATGTCCACATGAGTAGAAAGGAGTGGAAATTTTGAGAGTAAATTACTCTACCTTAATATAAGAAATATCACTTTCATTATAAAAAAATATATAAATATCTTTTAAAAATTAAGAAAATATAACAACTTAATCAAATTTTAAATTTAAATTTAGTTCAATAATTTATATGTGTAAAATATTTATTTAGAACCTTTAAACTTACTTATTATTGATTATAAATAATTTAAAAAATATATTTAATATATTTTTATTTTTTTCTACATTAATATTACTAAAAATAAATAAATAAATGAATAATTTAAGTTTCATAAGTCTTTTATTATTTTTTTACAAAAAATATTTTAGATATATAAATTATTTAAAATAAATTAAAAATAATTTAACTTTATATATTTTTATAATAGAAATAATAATCATGTAATTAAGATATATATAAAAAATTATTAAATATTTTAAATTTAATAAATAAATAAATATATTTATAATTAATTTAAATAAAATAAAATGTGTAAATTAGATTTAGAAGGGTAGGTGATAACATTTTAAATAGTATTACAGTATTGAAAATTTAAATATTACTATTATGAATATTTTAACATAAAATTAATTTATTTTTAAATTTTAATAATTAATTTAACTTAAAATAAATACATAATAAGATATAAATCACATTAATGTATTACTAGTAAAATTATTTCCGGGCCCGCAGAATAGGTCCTGGGAAGTGACCATTTAATTTCGGCTTTTTCTGAGTGTTGGGACCAACTCCCATTATTCATCCTTCACGCAATCCAATAACGATAGGAAAAGTGGGGCTCTCTCTTTGACTATCAATAGTTACGCCATGGCCTTTCACCAAAACCTTATCTTCCTCTTCTCCCACTGGGCCTCTGGCGTCTGGCCTGTGCTTTGGATTTTTGAGGGTTTGACAGAGTCATCTTTTATTTTGGTTTTTCCCCCTCTCTTTCTGGGCACCAGCAGCAGCAAAGCAGAGCCATGAGGGGTTAGGTATCTGGACACTGAGATTCTTAGATATTTTCCTGTTGTCTACTGTTTGATTCTTCTCCTGAGATTATTCTTTCTTTTGTCTTCCATAAAACCAATAGAAAAGAATATATAATTAATAACCTATAGACACAAACATAATTATTATGGTTAAGTGATTTATGACACTAATTAAAGAGATGATAATCTTAATCTTCACGAGAGAAAATTAAATTGGCATATAAGTTTTTTTTCTTCTAATTCTCATACTTAATAATATCATAAATATTTGTTAATTCTCTCGTATAAACTCAAAGAGCTTTTGATCAAATGACTCTTATTATATTTATAATCCCATGATTTGATAAGCATGCTTTTTATTGCTCAAATATTTTGATCTTACAAATAACTAATTAGGTTCTAAGAATCAAATTTCACTTCGTTTTATCTCATTTTGGGATGAAGTTAATTTTAAAAAAATACAAATAATATTGATATTAATTCCACTCCATCATCTTGTTGCTCTTTGCAACCAAACATACAATTATTTTTGCTTCCATATTTTAAGCTATATATTCATTTCAATTCTCTCATTTTTCTCCACACTATGCACACTAAACTAAAATAGGTAAAGAAATTAAAAGGCATGAACAATGAATTCCTTTAATCCCTATTTATACTGAAAACCTAAGGCGCTCACCCACACATTTGCAAAATGACCTTTAGAAAAGAACACAGAAGCTAGCAGTGTAGTGTGCATAAAAAGTGAAGCACTGAAAAGGGAGACAGGCAGAAAGAAAAGAAAAGGAGAGAGATTAGAGAGAGAAATTACAAATAAAAAAAAGGTAAGAATATGTCTAGTTTGTCCACATTATTTGTATTATGAAATATTAAATACTACCCACAAATTACTTTTCTTTTATAATTCATTTTCTTCTAAAAACGATTCTCAAATCTCAGTGATCTTTTTAAAACTTTTGGAGATCATGCTTGTTATCCTTCTATTTCTTATGATATTTTCTTCATTTTTTACGCTAAGACAAACCTACAGGAATGATAAAATGTAATGCCAGGTCAAATTCCATTTTTATGAAAATTAATTTGTGGCAGAAAATTAAGGCCCTGTTTGAAATCGTTTTCAAAAACAGTTTTATTGTTTTTTTGTTCTGCGAAAACAAAAAAACTCGTTTGGGTAACTGTTTTCGTCAGTTGTTTTTAAAAACTGTTTTCCAAAAACAGTAATTAGAAAACAAAAAAACAAAAACAATTTTTTTGTGTTTTGGCTTGTTTTTGTCATCTGTTTTCTAAAAAACACGAAAAAATACTGATGAAAAATATTTTTATCCAAACAAGTTTTTTGTTTTTTTGTTCTCTAAAACTATTTTTTAGAGTTGTTTTCAAAAATTATTCTTAAAAACAATAAAACAAAAACCATTCCAAACAGCCCCTAAAATTTGATAGTTATAATGTAGTGTTAATTCAGTATATATAAATGTAAGAGTTTTTGGAACAAAGTTGAGAATTAAGAATACAATTTCTTTTAATCTTTTTATATTATTAACACTCAATTTTATACCATTAACTTTTAATATCTTTAGTGACTTAACACTTGAGAATTTTATTAAGACTAATGGAGAAGCTAGAACTGTTCATTTCAAAATTGTCATTACTTGATCAAGCCTTGTGGTAGGTCTATAATTCTAATAGAATTGTCTTAAAACAGACTGGTCCCATTGAAATAGAGAGGATCTTGACTTGCCAGTATAACTGCATAGGTGGACAGAGCCTCCACATACAGCTAACTGGGTAAGTGAGTTAACAATCTGAGCAAAGGTTTTCATAAATACTCTAAAAAATAAATCTTACCAAGCATCACTACGCCACCTCTAATTTTAGCCTGGGGTTATCACAGACCCGGGTATAAGGCCCAACTGTGTGTGCAAAGATTGTGTATGGTGCACAGTATGTCAAGAGCATACAAACTTGAACCCTAAATTCATCTGCCCATCCCAAATAGCAAAGTAAAGTAGTTAATAGTCATCTACTCTAAAGTGTAAACAGATATCGCAGTTATAGTCATCTACCCTAGGGTTTCAACAGAGCATGCCATTATGGAAAGCAATTTTAACAATTACACACAAAAATAAAAAAGCAGTAAAATAGGGGGGAACAAATCACAGACAAAGTACAAACAAACCAAAGAAAAGGGATTGACTCTCTACTATCCCCAGTGGAGTCGTCAAACTGTTACAACGTGACGGTCGGGAAAAAAGGCGCTGTCATGAATATGAGACGACAAAAGGGAAAAATATAAAGAGATTAAAAACGGAGTTGTCATCAATTAATTATAAGGAAAATTAGGATCTTAAAAAAGACCAAAAGCTGGCCCTTGAAATCAGAGGATTGGTTCGAGAGTTTAATTACGCGTAGAAAATGTGTCAAACACCCTACAACGTACATCCTTAAGTCGTTTGTGCTTTATTTAATTTAATTTTAATTACTCATTTTGTTATTAATATGACGAAAAGATGAAAGATAAAATAACCGAACTTGTCTTACTAGATAAGTGTCTACGTACTCCAAGAGGGATCAAAGTTCACGTAATTCGAGATTAAATGAAATTGTGGCCAAGAAGGATATATGATCGCTTTCCTTGGACAAATAGTAGACAATGTAGAGGCAATGAATCCTCATCAAAAGTAAGGGAATGACAATGCGGAGATACTTACTTTTCACCCATCGCCAAAATACTAGGACAATGCGGAGGCACTGGGTCCTCAACCAAAGCCTAAGAATCAGACAATGTGAAAGCACTAGATCTTTATCCAAAGTTTAAAAGAATAGACAATGTGGAGGTACTGAGTCCTAACCCAAAATCTTTTGGATTGGCCATTGTGGAGGCATTGAGTCCTCACCCGAAGTCCTAAAAGTAATGGAGTGATCGTTGGAATCACCTTTAGTAGGTTTTTCAAAATGCTATGATTTAAAAAATTTTTAATTTGTCTAAGCAGGCTATTGAGATATTCATTAAAGTACTGGTAATGGGCCCTTGGAACCTAAAATAATAATGGACTAAAATATTTTAATTTAATGGGCCATTGAAGCTTACTTTTTATTAAAAAAAATAGACCTTATTTCAAACTTTTTATTATTTTTATACATTATAAACAAGGTGCATTGGATACCTTTTATATTATGTGAAGGAGTTGAAATAGGTGAAATAGATCAATTAAAATAAAATAAAATAAGATAAAATAAACAAACCAAAAAGAATATAAAACAGAGAAATAGAAAAAAGGAAATAAATAAAACACATAAAAATAAATAAATATAATAAAGTGAAATAATAAAATAAAAAAGAAGGGAGGGGCTTATACTTTACACCGTGGTAAAGACAAAATCAACCCACAAAAATTAAACAACCTAATAAAAAAATAACAAAAAGAAATGAATGAACTAAAAATGAAATGATGGAGACCTGCAAAAATTAACATGATAAAATATGCACCAATAAAACAAATAAAATTTACATGGCAAAATATTCACAAACCATAAAAAAAATTTGAATAAGCCTATCAAAGAACATTTTGTTCTAGACTAAGTCACATTTTTAATCACCTTGCTCACAGATTTTAATACCATTTAAGTCAAAGCCAAGTTGAGTCAGAAATGAAAGCAACCATAGATAAACAATCAGAACATATTTGAACAAAATCATCAGTGGAATATAATGAAAGCTCAAAATTATATTTGACAATGAAAATAATGTTCCATCATTAATCAAGCAAAACTAACTCAATTGACTTCAGCCAAGATCATTCAAAACCAATATTCCCCTTTAGCCTCTAAGCTTGGCAGATTCAATATTGGCAGAAAAAAAAAAGATCAGAGAAAGAAAGGAAGAAGTCTACCTCCTTGAAATATCACAAATGAATCATTCCTTTCTTTTATCATACAACTTCAGAGTGCCAGTAGCAATTCCCCGAAATTCTCCTTTGCTTTTCCAAAACCGTGAACTCCAAGCAGTATCTCTCTGAAGTGTCACAAAATAGCTCCCCCCTCACACATGTCTCCAACAGCAAGGCAATACTCACAGTGTCAATTATGAGTTTCAGAACAAACTCCCCAACATCTCTGCTTTCTTCCATGAATCTCCTCCTTTTAAAACTGTGAAGTCCCTCTCCTTTTATAGCCAACTGATGCAGGGAATACGGTGCAGAGGGATCCTTTGTTGCAAATGGTGCGTTGGTTGTGAGTGAGCATACGAACCGTAAAATCAGGACATGGGGTGCAGGGGCGAGAATGGGAGCAGGAGGGGACCACCGAGTCTCGAAGAACGCTGTGAGGGGAGAAAGTGAGCGTGCTGGCTAAAAGTTGCTGGTGATGAAGCACAAAATCAAAAGGTGGAAGAGAGGATGGTCATGGAGCTGTAATGCGTGGAATGGAGAGGATAATAGGGGTGCCAGGCTGTGAAGTGTAGAAACAGGGGCAATGTGTGTGAGGGCAGAGGCAAGAGTGTGCTGGTGCAGAGGAAAGCCAGGGGTGTTGCTGGTGCAGAAACCACAACTTGCTGCAGCGCGAATCATGGAGAGGAGAAGAGGAGCGTCGCTGCAGAGGAAAGTAGCATAGAGACGAATGAGAGGGAGATTGGAGCAGGGGAATGAGACAAAGAGCGTGAAGGAGGCAGAGGGAAAGACACGCCGACATAAAATGACTCGTGAGTAGGGGAAAGCCAGGGGTGTGCTGGTGCAGGTGCAGAGAGATCCAAAGGCAAACGAGAAAGGGAGAAAAGGAGAAATGATGATGTGATGCTGCAAGTGTACCAGCACGTACAGTGGAAAGAAAAAGCAGAGAAAGTGAGAGAGAACTGCTACCTGGTGAACTAGATGCGCGAGTGATGAAGTACGCATGTTGTTGCAACGGGGTGTTGATAAGTGGCCTTTCTGCAGTGGGTGAACCTGGTGCGTGAACCACTACAAGGGGACTAGAGAGAGAAGCCAGCGAGAGAGCAGGCTGATAGTGTGATGTGCGCTGGGGAAGGGAACTGCTGAACAGGGAGTGTGAGGTGCAAGTTAGAGAGGAAGGAGGTGAGTGTGCTAGTACGTTTTACTACAAAGTATGTAGTAGAAAGAAAGGAAAGTGAGGGGGGACCAGGGAGACAAAGTGGCTGTTGGGTGAGTTTAAGGCTGAAAAATAGGTGTTTATAACTCATATGTCACATCTTAGTTTCTTTAAATGAAAGTGGATTTGTGTAAATAGATTTGATTGTTTCCTCATCCTCATTCGTTTCAAATCATGAAAATCTCTCAACAAGTCAAAGTAAAACATAATATAATAAAGAAGAGAAGTTCAGATTGTTAAGCTTTCTTCTTATAGCCGATTTTGGAACAGTTCTTTAGTCTTAGTCTGGGTTATTAGCTACGTGAAGTGAACCAAATCTGGAGTGCCTCAGTATAATCCATCGATCTACATCTTTCTTTTCTTTAACTATTATGTATGTGTGACTTCTCCTCAAACATTTAATCACCCTCTACCCAAATTATTCTGCCTATGGACCACCCTTTTTTTCATCCTGTCATATCATTGCCTTTATGAATAAATTATACATTCATTATTGAAGGCCGTTTACTCCCTCTCACTTCTCTTTCCTTCTTCCTTTTCCATTCTCACTTGGTGAAAATTGATATGATATTAAATAGCTTAGATTTCCACCCTTTTCATTCTTAAGTTTTACATTAAATACTTTATATTTTAGTCACCAAAAACATATTTATATTATGATATTAGAAACTCTTCCATCAAATTAATGATATATAAGAGTTCTTTTTGCTCCAACTATAAAATTAATAGTTTTTACAACAAAATTTAAGTGAGCATATATTCTGTGATTAATTGGTTTTTTGTTTGTCTGAAATCTAATCTATTTTATTTGATAAATCTGGTGAGTGAGAAATGCACAATTAAATGATCTGCAGTTATGACTCAAAAGTGAAAATGTTAAACTTTGACATTTATTTTGAAGTTCTGACTATTTAGGTCCACTTTAAGAATGAATAGCTAGGTAGACTTAAATTATAAATAATTGTTTCAAAACATTTAGAGAAAATTGAGTTTTCAAAAACATTAAGCTTCTTTCAAATTATATGTGACTAAACGGCTCTCTTAAAGTATTTTTATGAGATAATATAATGAAGTTGAGCTTAAATATTTATTGATGAATATCAAGCTTTAATTTTAACTTGGCTTGAACTTCATTTTTCTTCATGAAATCTTGTTAGATCAAAAAGCAACCTAAGTTTATTTGTAAAAATCAAACGCTGTCAACTTTTCCACCTTGAGATCAACACAAAACAATCAAACATAAAATAACGAAGGAAATCAAACTAAAATTCCTCAATATGCTAATTAAGATCCAAAATAATTATTTCGTTTTAAAATATCTATCATTTAAAATAATGACACAAGAATTAATAAAATTATTAAATAGTCTCAATTTTAGTAAAAAAAATTGTACTTCACTAAATTATTCTTATTAAAGTCAATTTAAACTCTTGTTTCTATTTTATTGAAGATAACAATAAATAAAGGTAATATTAAAAATATAACAATTAATATCTTGGTAATGTAAAATGACATATAATTTAAAACAAAACATTTAAAATAACGATAATTTAAAACAAAAAGAGTATAATTAATTTTGCAGATAACATCAACATTCTGCCTTTTTTATTCTTTCTCCTGCACCTTCTGGTCAGTTAATTACTTATTCAAAACCCAGTTCTTAAACAAATTAATGATTAAAAGAAACTTAATGGGAATATTTACTTATAAACATACTTCTTTGTCAATGAAGACAATCTTGAAATGGAAACACAATAGCTGTTCAAAAAGGAGCCTTGGTTCAACATTCTACCATAACGGCCGGCACAAACTTTGCGTCTTGTCGGCTAAGTTTGACGACACGAGTTAGCCAAAAGCAAAATGTACGTCCAGATCATATACCAGAGTGTTCTATCTAGGCGTTTCAATTCTCACAGCATTTAATTAATTATCATATGATCAAATCTGGTTTTCCCTGTAATTACTTGAGGATTACAAAGAGGAATGTCATTCACCTGAAAGAGGAAAAGAAAAAGAGCAGTTGTCTTCTTCTCTTACTGCATCAGATATCTTTCTAATATATAATTGTCTGGTCATTGGTCAAGGTTTAATGAACCCAGAATCATATAAATATACATAATCATAGAATCATGTAGAGAAACATCCAAAGCAGACACCTTTGATTACAGTACTACAATCTTAGACTCTCAATGATCCAACAGATGATAAAATTTCTAGATATATACCGATATGATCATTCTTCGTCAGAGCCTGAAATTGAGTCTCCTGAAATCTGAGTTTAACCCAACAAAATCTATGTAACTAGCGAATGAAAAGGAGGGCTAGGATTCTTCTGAGAGAGCAAAAAAAGAGTAATAGCGTTCTTTCATACAGCATCAAAGATCTGTTTTTTTAGATGCTGCCTATGATCATTATGAAAGGTTTGATGAACCCAGAACCATTGAGTCATAGAGAGATCCATCATAACCTTATACACAATATATAGTATTATCTTAGGCTATTGATGGCTCAACAAACGAGAAAATAGTAGATATATCTTGCAACTCACATGATCATTTCTTAAACGAAAGAGACTCTCCAACAATCTGAGCAGCAAAACACTGCTTGAAGCAGTTTTCAAGGCAAATCAGCTGCAAAAATAGTAAAATACTAGAAAAGGGCAAAACCCATACATAGAATCTTATCATATAGACCCGTGAACAAAAGCAGAAACTTTTCAATCTATAGTCTTAGGCTATAGATGCCCTCAACAGACGAGAAAGTACTAATCTACTAGCTAGATCTATATCAGGCAGTAACTGATAAGATGATTGCCTAAAATTGGTGACTTCTAACAACAACACAGACATGAAAGTGACCTAAGCCTTTGAAGTTTGGAACTTCTTTATACACAGGCACACAGCCATCTGATCCGCAGTAAAAGAATGCCTGAAGCAGTTTGAATCGATCAAATCAACAACCAAATGAAGTACCTAGAGGAAGGATGAAACCCACACACAAAAATCAAACAGATACAAAATCACTTGTGAAAAAGGTAATACTCAATCTATTCCTTTTCTAAAAACACCAAATGGGAAGGCCTTTGTTCAATAAGAAAAACTCCAAAGGCTATCTCCATCTGAATTCCCTGGCGAATCATCTGAAGACGGGGACTTCATCCTTGGTGGGCTCACCTGCATTCCCCTGGCCATATCATCCAGCAAATTCGGCATATTCAATAGCTCATCCTCATCGATGAACTGCTCTATTTCCTCAACAGGTTGGCTACTTGAGCTCTCGACATTTTCATCAGCTGCGCGACCTGCATCTGGGTTTTGTCCAGCACTCTCTGGCCTCACTAGCTTAACCTCAGCAGCGGCAGCAGCAGCAGCCCGGATATCAGCTGCAGACAATGACGCCGGAATCGGGTAAGAGAGAATCGAATTGGGGAAGTTGAGAGGCGTGTCAGGTCCTTTCAATGCCAGAGCAGCCACATCATAGGCAGCAGCAGCCATCTCCGGCCTGGGGTAAGTACCAAGCCAAATCCTCGTGGTTTTACGTGGCTCACGTATCTCCGACACCCATTTCCCGCTCCGGCACCTGATTCCCCTGTACCTGGAGTGCCTCCGGCTGGCATGATGAGCCGAAGAAGACCCAGCAGGAGATCGCAGTGGCCTTGGAGATGAGTGCCCAATAACAGAAGGAGTTACTACAGGTGAGGACGAGTCTTCAGAGCGAGGTACTTGTATAGGAGGAGGTGGGTCTTGTTGAGGCACGTTTCCAAAGGGAGGGTTGCTATCCATAATATAGTAACAGGCACATAGAACAAATGAAATGAATAATTATTACATATAGAAGCTGATGATATATAGCAGCTAGTGATTAAGAGGTTTATAATATGCGTAGAAAGAGAGTGAGAAAGAGAGAGAGAGAGAGAGAGATGGTTTGAAAGATTCTGGGTTGGGTATGGGGCTGATATAAAGGGTGAAGAACCAATAGGATAAAGCGTGGGAAACTCGCGGACTTTAGGTTTTGACATACAGTTGTGGTAATGTGAAAAGTGAGTCCTTCTATCGAACACGGATTAGGCACAAAATTTGTAGCAATTAGCTGTGGCCTTGCTGTGCTCATCAAATTCGCTATTTTTATGCCATATGTTTCATTTGCTTTAGTGGGCAAGTACCTTTCTCGATCATCTTCTGCTTCGGACATTTTCATTAATTCAGGGGTTTGATTTAGTAAAGGCAGGTTTTGCTTTGCTTGCCGCTGTTTGTCCCATTCCAGCTTGTTTAATTATTTTCTATATATCTGCTTCTGTTTTTGTTTTTATTTTATTTTTCAATTTATTTTTGTTCTACTTCTGCTGGGTGGGATCTTCGAAAGCTACTTCTGGTCGTTCTTTTGAACCATAGACTTTGAAGACCGTTATCATATCAGATTCATAGAAAAGGGCATTGAAATTTGATTGCCAATTTAACGTAATATATGTTAAGGACTCATTTGATGCACTCATATTTTATATTTTATATTTGTTATTTTGTAATATAAGATACTATATATAAAATATCATATCATTTAACACGTTATCAAATATATTATACTATATATAATTTGTATTATTGGTATATATGTACAGATCAAACTTTCCATGATATTAGAACAAAGAAAATTTTGCATAATATATTAATTAAATAAGTGTTCTAATAATATTTTTATATTCAAAACAGTGTCCAATATAAAATAATTTCCAATTTCTACCTCAGTGAATTTTCAAACAACAATTTAAAATATTTTTAAGACATCACTCGATAATTAATATTAAACTCAATTTTACTTTCAGTAAATAATCTTCCGCAGAGACTTTAATCGCTGGAAATATTTAGGTGAATTTCAATATTCAAGCTATAATTTTATGACAGAATATTGTCAAACCCTAAAATTGAAAGCATAGCAAAGAGGGATTAAAGCAAACCCTAAAATTCAACATTAATTGGAAGTCAGGCCCCGTTCTCCTCAAATTCAGACATACATGAATATTCAAGAGCCAAAATGAGATAAAGAACATCACTAAATTAATGTAAAATCAAATTATTAGATTGAGATATCCATAAATATTTTTCAATGTTAAACTAAGATTCAAAATATAATTTTAATATGTAGTAACACATCAATTATTTTTTAAATAAAAAATTAATTTTTTAAAATTTTTTAACTATTTATTATTCTACTATTCTTTAAAAAAAATTAAAGAATAATGTAAAAATGATAATGACTAATATAATTAGTTGATTTATCTTTTAAAATCATATATATTAGTATAGGTAGAGTAAAGTATTTTGGTGTGTGAAAGTCGGTCAAGGCTAATTATATGAAATTTTTTTTATAAATTTAATAATTAAAATGTATTTGCATCTAAATCTAAATTTAGATGAGTTCAACATAGAAGAACTTAAATAAAATCACATAAATTTAAAGGTTGATTTCATTGAGGTACTACTAAAAAATCAGTGATATATATTTTATGATATTTATTTACTTTTGAAATATTTTAAAATTTTAAAATAATGTCTTATAATTAATATAACAAAAAAATAAATCTCATACAATAATTTTATAAAATGTGATATTTTTTAATACATGAGATAATATTTTTCTCAATTTAAATACAGTAACTTACAATAATTGCAAAAGATTTTAGTTATATTAATAATATTTTTATAATTAGAAAACAAAAAAAAAAATCTTCACTGCGTTCCAGTGAAGACCGAAGAGGGAAGAGTACTTACTTAGTTACTTTCCATTGTAACAATTTTCCGAGTTTGCAGTAAAGTATTTAGTGATTGGTCCCGTTCAGGTCGTGGAAGTCCAAACCCACGTGCAACGCACGTGGATCCGTGCAATTTCCCCTTGTCGTTAGCAAATTGGCATTGCTCCTTTCTAAAAGCTTCTTTCATTTTCGTACGTCGTCGTCTCGTCTTGGTCTCTTAAATTTCTCCCTTCGCATCTTCTTTTGTCCACTTCCCACCTTTTCAATTTCATTTATTATTTTCATCATTTTTATTGTTGTCCAAAAATTACAATAGAGTTCATTTTATTTATGTATTTTTGAATATATTATATTTTATCAATGAATTTATGAACTAATGATATTAGAATCATTTCTTAAATTAAATATTTTAAATAAAATTAAATAAACAAATAATGTAATATTTTAAAATTGTGTGAATTTAATATTTTTATGTGTTATTTTAAAATAATTTTTAATAACTTGTTCAAATTGGAAAAGAAAAACAAAAGGTTAATTAATTTTTATATTTAATTAAACTTTTTTAAAAATCAAAATAAAATATACATTGTTTTTTTTTTAAATGCAAGGTCTATGGGCATATCACATGGGACACAAATCACAATAATTATGGTCAGGTGAAATGGAGGGCAAAGGAAAACAAAGAATAGGTCAAGGCTATGGGCGACCCCCACCCCAGAGTTCAGAGATAGGTTGTCCAGAAAAAGGAAATGTAGTGGGCCACTGTATACATTCATTCTCGAAAGAAAGAAAGAATCATCCTGAGAGAACTGGATTCAATTGCAACCCTGGGGGAATGGAAGAGGGCCAGGGTTGAAAAGGCAAGTGGGAACTGAGAACTGAGAACTGAGAACTGAGAGGATTAGGAAGAAGCAGTGAAGTTGGGTTGTCTGTTTGTGAGCAGGAACATTGAAGGAGCACAAGTTGAAGAGGGCCATCCATCAGCCACAGTGACTCAACTTTCTGTTTAGTAGCTGTTAGGCTATTAGCTAAGCTAGGGAATTCAACCGTACGCCACCTACTCCTACTACTCCAACTCTATGATTAAAATTATTAAAATGGGTTGCATCTATTAGATTAGTTCGTCCACCTTGTTTAAAATGGTAGTATGGGTTTGACCGCCGCCTACCCATCAATTTCTTTTTTTTTTTAATTTTTAATGAGTAATTAAGATTTTTCAACCTGTCAAATTGACGAGCTGGCCCACCCCACCCTATTTAAAAAACGAGTTGTGGTTTACCCGATTTGTCCCGTTTGACAATATTATCCAAGACTTATTGACGGATAAACCTTCACTCATGTGGTGACAATTCCTACCCCATAACAAAATATTATTAATTTATTACAAATTTAATATTTATAAAGATGATATAAAATTAAAATTAAAAAAATTAATTAATCATTATTAATAATTATATTTAAATTTTACTGAAATAAAATTGATACAATTATTAAGTTATTATCTTTTTTTTATTAACAAAATATAAAAATTAATGGCAACCTTCAAAGTTTAATGTTTGACAAGTGAAGAAAAAAGATAACTAAGAATTTATTAAAAAAAATTTAATAAAACATCATTGTTTAACTTGGTGTCTTAAGTAAAAATATTTATGATCAACTTTTTTTCTTCATTAAATAAATTTTCTAGATTTGCCAGTTTACAACCTAAACTCTATTACTATTGATGCAAATTAAACATAATTAATCAAAAGAATAATCCATTAAAAAGACTTATCCAATCCACATATATGCAGACCTGCCTAATGTAAGATATGAGAATCTGCTTATTTCCACCCCCTTCAAAGAACAATTGTCTCACATTATCACATATCTCACGTAGTGCCACACTTCCACGTGCACTTTTACGAATACGTCATCAAATAAACTGAGATTTGATACTATATTAATGCAAGTTTGACCTAATTAATCAAAAAATTAATTCATTAGAAAGTGTTGCCCAATCCACGTATATGCAATTTGCTGCACTTATACTTTTGGAATCTGCTTCAACTATATTCCATTTCCTTTGATGTTTGAAGTGAGAGTCTTTTATTGGCGTGGTCGTCATCATACTTTTTCTTTTATGTTTGAAAAATTATGGATATTATTAAAGCTCTGAGCACATCAGAAACCCTTGGGAAATGAGATTGTGAGGTTGTCCTCATATTCTTTTATGTTTGATGTTTTGGAAACATTTGTTGTTATTTTGTGATCCATTCGCTTAATTCTAATGTCTAGCTATACAATGTGTCTAACCAATAATTTATGTTCTTGGTAGCATATGTTGGGATTAGGGTACTGTGTTCTGATTTTTAATTTGATGGATTTCCTTGTAATATATGAAGTGGTTTATTTTATTTTTATAAGATAATAGGGTATTTAATATTTTTATATTTAGTATTGAATGGAAAATAATGGTGAACCAAATATCCTTTTTATTAGGCATTAATTTTAAAAATACTTTTATATTTATTAATAATTGTACGTAAGATAGTTAACTAATGTGATAGAATTAGAATAATAATTATATGAGTTAATTAGCATTGTTTTAGAAGAGCTTTCTCCTTGTTAATCAAGTTCTTTTATATTAATAAAAAGGTGTGCGAAACGAAAATATTTCTCTTTTGTGAAGTATTAATATTATTAAAGGATTCCTAGAGTAATTATAAGCTAGTTATCTTCCTATCAATAAAGCATATTGCAGTGTCAGTTGAGTTTTTATGGAGTCAAATGGTTCTAATTATATTTCTGGGAGTTTACAACATTGTAATAAATTTTTGTGAATTTTTGAATTTCAACATGAATGTTTCCCTTTGATTAGATGAAAAAAAAAACCAATTATTTAATATAAAATAAAATGTTGTATTGGTTGATAATCACAATTTTTTTTCTTTGATTCAAAGTCCTCACTTATAATTTTATTTATAAATCTTAACCATCAATTTTTTGTAATGCCCCTTCTTCATAAAAGTTTTTTTATCAATATATTTTTTTAAAAATTTTAAATTATGTTAAATTATGTTGATTTAGAAATGAATGATACTTATTGAATTAGTAAAAAAATTTTCAATTGTGTAAATTTTAGTATAATAATAATAAAAAAAGATGAAAACTTTTATTGGAGTGGTAATATGAAAAGAAATTAGATGAAACTAAAGTTTAAATATTATTCTAAAATAATTCAAATAGCGTTAGGTTCTAATTGAGGATTAATAAGGCGTTGTTATGTGTCTCACCTCTCTTTTTTTATATTTTAATATTAATTGAATATTTTTTGTTATATATTTTTATAATTCATTTATCATTTTTTTAAAATTTATTTTTTTATAAATAAAAATTTAAAAATATTTAATAAATAAAATGTGAAAATAAATAAAATTCATTAAAAAAATCTTGAATTTTCTAGGAAACTCCTCAGAATATATTCTCTTTTTTTAAACGCTTCTGGATCAAACATTTCAGTATCCTGTGACACAGTAACAGTGGCACCGGCTATGAATCAGATTTTTTTGGCTCTCGCTCGCTCTCTCTCTCCTCACACCACTCTTGGCATTTTCTGCAAAATAGCCTTTCCTTTCCAGCCATTTTTCAGTCTTCCTCTTCTCTGAATCTTTCTCTTAGTTTTCAGCAGGCGTTCCAATGTTTCCCAAGAACAACGTTGATTGCTTTTCCCAGCTTTCTTGGTCGAGCATAATTTATTTTCGGGTATGTTTGCTGGGAAATCAACTCTGGCCAGCAGAGAGAGAGAGAGAGAGTTGGATTTTCTCCTTCATCATTTATGTTGGGAAAACCGAGTGGGTTGATGAAAAATGCAAGAAATCAGGGAGGATTGCCATCTTCCTGAACCTGTGGGCAGTGTTGGAGCTTATTGTGTAATACCCACTTTCAAATTCTCCAACCATCGACTCCTTAAGGCGAGGGGTGCCTGGAAGTGTTGATTTTAGCACAATCTTGAATGATCCTGAACTGATGGCAGCATTAGTGATCCAGAGGTCATGGCTGCTCTTCAAGATGGTTGGTATTTATTAGTTCTGATATTTTCATTTCTATTTCTTTTCCTCTGTAGTTAATTCATATATTTCACTTGACAACCCATTTGGTAAGTATGAAAGCATGAATTCTCATTTCTCATGAGCTGATGACTTAATTGATACTCTGATGTTATGTACTTTGGATTTTGATTAAGTATTTGCATTTTGGTTGTGTATTTTGGGTTTGACATTTGAGTGTCTATTGGTTGCATGGAATTGGATGGGCAGCTGATGACTTTATATTAGCGAATTGAAAATATTAGGAGGGATAGGAGGAGCTTTCATAAGTTGTGTGATTTAGTAAAAACTATTGGGATGCTTGTACCAACTAAGAACATGGGTGCAGAAGAGCAAGTTGCAATATTTTTGCATATTTTAGCTCACAATGTCAAAAATAGAATAATTAAAAGATAATTTATGAGGTCAGGTGAAACAATAAGTAGGTAGTTCAACAAGGTTTTGCATGCTGTATTGAGATGTTATTTGGTTCTACTCAAGTAACCTGAACCTGTGCTTGAAGATTCCACCGATGAACGTTGGAAATGGTTCAAGGTAATATTACAAATAGAAGATCGTAGGTTTTATTACTTTGGTGTTGTTTAAGAAATAATAGCTAATGCCTAGTATTTTTTGTTTGGATCAATAAAATTGTCTAGGAGCTCTAGATGGGACATACATAAAGTTAAATGTCTTACAAGCTGATAAGGCTAGATATCGGACCAGGAAGGGTGAGATAGCAACAAATGTGTTAGGAGTTTGTTCTCAAGATTTACAATTTATATATGTCTTACCTGGATGGGAGGGCTAAGCTGCAAATTCTAGGGTCCTGAGAGATGCTGTCTATCATAGGAATGGTTTGAAGGTGCCAAAAGGTATTATATTTTATTGGAGAGTGTCAATTTTTCCTTTGAGATTGGTGCATTTTAATTTATACTAATAAGATTTTTAATTGATGAAAATTGATTTTTAGGTTATTATTATTTGTGTGATGCTAGCTATATGAATGAGGAATGATTTCTTGTACCTTATAGAGGGCAAAGATATCATCTTAGTGAGTGGAGGCACGAGGCACAACCTGCAACACCACAAGAGTTTTTCAACATGAAACATTCTCAAGTTAGGAATGTCATAGAAAGATGTTTTGGTGCGTTAAAGGGATGCTGGGCAATTTTAAGATCCAAATCCTTTTATCCTACCAAAACACAGTGCAGGATAATTACCGCATGTTGCTTGCTTCATAATCACATTAGAAGGGAAATGGCGGTGGACCCTTTAGAACCCTACTTAATGGACATGGATGAAACCGAAGATGTTTTCCAAGGTGATATGATCAATCATGTTGAGACATCTGATGCTTGGACAATTTGGAGAGATGAGCTTGCTCAAAGAATGTTCAATACATGGAGAGGACAATATTAAACCCTTATTGGGCAGCACTACTATTTGTTTCTATTTTTTATGTTGATTGTACTAATGACTACATTTAGGTCACAATTGTTCGTGTGATGTAATAATAATTTTTGACAATTTGTATTCTACCTACTGCATTGTGTTTTATTATGTTGTAATGGCTTGGATATTGACTACTTTTAGCATAATTTTCCAAATTCTAATAATAAGTTGTGACAATTTATTTTCTACCTATTGCATTGTGCTACTTATGTTGTTTTTAACTCTTCACTAGATGGGAGAACCCAGGGTTAAACGTGTTAACCATCAGTGGATGGCTGAAGAAGATGCCATCTTTGTCCAGTGTCTTGTTGAGGACGGGATAAATTGGAGAAAAGACAATGGTTTCAAGCTTGGATTTCATAAGCATATGGAGCATATGATGAGTGAAAAGATACCCGGTTGTACCTTGAAAGCTCACCCTCACATTGAATCAAGGGTTAAGCAACTGAAGAAGCACTATACTACCATATGTGAAATGATGGGGCCTAGGGGTGGTAGTGGGTTCGACTAGAATGACAAGGATAAAATGATTGTGGTGGAGAAAGAAATATATAAAATTAGGTAAAAGTAATATATTATATTATTATTTTTATCTCACAATCTCCTTCATGCAATTTTTTAGGACCAAATAATATATGTTGTTTGTCATTTTTATTGGCAGTTACATCCTTGTGCCAAAGGGCTTTACAACAAGTCATTCCCTTACTTTGATGTCCTGGGTCCAGTGTTTGGTAAAGATGCAGCCACTGGAGAAGCTGCAGAGGACCTGGCAACTCAGGTGGAATCAATGGACAAGGAAGAAATGGAAGCTGAAACCCATGATTGTGATGGTGAAGCAAATATTGAAACTGAGGCTGGTGATGAATTTACTGATACAATGAACTCGGTTGCTGACACCTAAACAACTCCAACTGGTGCCCAAGCAAGTGGGTCAACTGTTATGAAGAAAGGGAAAAAAAGGGACAAGCCTAAAGGTTCAGTAGTTGACACGGTGAATGATAACATTGAAAATTTTGCTGCATTATATGAGAAGAGTACGAGTGCTTTTTCAGAATTGGCCACATGGTTTAGAAATGAAGCTGATGACAAGACGACAAGGGTTTTTGAACATTTAAATAATATAGAAAGGTTAATTAGTTTGCAACGGCTTCAAGTTGGTCATGAAATATGCAAAGACAATTTCACCACCAATTTTTTCATGCGTGTGGATGGACCAAATAAGAAGATGCTAGTAGAAAATATATTGGCTAACATGAATATGTAGTTATTTGATGTTCAAAACTTTTATTAGTTTAATGCTATATGAACTCATGTTGTTTTATGTTTTAATCCTGTATTAAGATGGATAATGGTCAAACTAGCTTTTCCTTCATATACATACCCTTGGATGAGCTTATATTCTATTGTGATTTGAATGTTTCATGACTTGCTTTATTAAGGTTAATGGTCAATGGCTTGCTTGATTTATGTTTTAAATTGGTTAATGATAAATGTTTGCTGATATTAGTATGGTTAATGGGCATCTAATCTGTGTTGATGGAGAATGGTGAATGGCTTGCTTGCTTGATTTTTGTTGTAAAAATTTGAATGGGGAATGAAGTGCTTTAGGATGGTAATGGTGATTGGTTTGCTTGCATTTTGTCTTAAAACTTTGAACGGTTGCTAGTTTGGATGTTTTTAGACTTCTAATATGTTTAGTATTATATGTTCATTAGATGGCAAACAGTAGCCAGCCCAAACGTAAGCATACATGGAACGCTGAGGAAGACGCAGTACTTATTCAATGTGTAGCTGACATTGTACCAACTTGAAGAGGAGAGAATGAATTCAAACTTGGTTATACTAAGCAACTAGAGAAAATGATGGCTCAGAAGATACCCAGTTGTACATTGAGAGCTAGTCCTGATATCGAGTTAAGGCTTAAGCAATTAAAAAATAACGGCACTATAATCTGATATCGAGTTTAGGCACTATAATCTGAGCCAGCACTGAAAATTTCGATTATATTTTGTGATATTTTATTATTGTCACCAAATGTAGTAAAATTTGAGTTATCTTTTTTTTTTCTGACATAAGTATGAAGGTTTTCAAATTTCATAAGTGGATTTATTTAGATTATTTAAGGTCTCATGGATGTTTATATATTTTTTTTTTACATTTAATCCAATTCATAAAAAAAAATATTTCATTAGTTATATAAAAGTTTCCCATGAAAGTTTCTGCCATACCAAACGTGGGAATGTTTGAGGATATTTTTGTAGAAAGACATAACATTCACAGAAAAGTTATACTTCAACCAAATATGGGAATCGAAGATTCCCGGTAAACATGAGCTAACTTTTTCAGGAATGTTTAAGGCAAACCAAACGCATTTTACAACATTTCCTGATAATCATGATTTCCAGAAAATATGTTTTCCAAAAATAAAAAATACTTATCATACCAGACGCCCTTAAGTGTTAACAATAGTATATATCAGGTTTCTCTCCCTCTTCTTAGTTTTTGGTGTCAGTTTATTTTATTTTATTTGCAAACCTACCTGCCCCGTCATTGGAATATATAGGAATGGGATGACCTGATCTATCTAGTTTTAGACGGTATTGTGTTCTCTAGCTTGAGGATTCTCTTCACTTGCTTCGCATGTCAAGTTGAACTTTGGGATGATGAAGACATTTTGAGGATGGTAAAATGTATATTGAGAATTAATTTATTAATATTTGAAAATTTGGATTTTAGTGCATCTGAGAAACACTAAATTTAAGTTTATATGATGAAAGGATGTATAGAATGTGGACTGAGATTAGTTATCAGATTCATACTATTGGATAATAGAACATTTGAGAAACATTAAATTTAATTTTTATGACCTAAGGTATCCTTAGACTTCTGCACTTTCAGAAGTTGGATGATCGCCCGTTTTCATTAAACAAGTTCCTATATTCTTTCAGGTAATGTCTTCAGGAATGGTGATTGTATTCTAGTAACGTTGCATATTTGAATGTTGGTCTAGATACTCTTCAGGTAATGTTTTACTTAATTCTAGATTTGATTTAAGAAGATTAAACCTCTGATTTATGTTCCTCTTTGGATTCCTCAAGTATGTTTCTGTAAAAGAGCTCCAGGTCCTGATTATGAATATTTTTTTATGGCTCTAAAAAAGGGTGTTTAACCAACAACACAAGAGTGGAGATTTTTCCTGGCTTCCTTCCTCATTCAAGTAAAAGTTTGGGCTTGTATATTGATTATTTAGAATCAGCAAGGTGAGTTGGTTTTCTATGCTCTCTATTATAAGTTATATGTATGATTTTTCTACTTTATTATTTTAATTTAGTAAATATGAAGGTATTACAATTATATGAATGTCCATATAAATAAATTATGATACTTTTTTTAAAATTTTAAAGTGAGTTGAGAGTTGAATTATAAACCTTTCATAATTTTTTAATTAATTATTATCCTGATGAAAATCTGATTCAATATTTTTTCATTATGATTTAATTTTGATATATGAGATTTTAAATAAACTTTTAATATATATTACAAGTATATTTATGTGATATAATATACTTATTTTGTTTGAAACGTTTTTATATAAATGCATTCAAATTATTTTTATTTTCTTATGATTTAGTTTTCTTGTTAGAAGATTATAACCTATGTTGTATGAAAAATAATTTTAAGTAGATTCTTTAGTTACTTTCTTAGATATCTCTATTTTGAATATGGGAATTATAAGGCATTGCTTGTAAATTACAGGCTTTGTTATGTTCTAAATATGTGAATTATAAGACTTTGTTAAATATGTGAATTACAAGGCTTTGTTCTACTCTGTTTAATATATGTATTCTAGAGCTTTGTTATATTTTGAACATATATATTACAAAACTCTGCTTTGTCTTGAACATTTGTGTTATGAAATTTTACGTGAAGGAGCATCAGATTTATTTCTCTTGATTTATATTTACTTTTTGTAAACTAATTTTATTCATATAAATATTTCATCATGCGAAAGAATTTTCCGGCTACATAATCTAATTCTATTTTGATCAAAATATAATAGTGACTTTAGTTCAATGTAATGTCCATTTAATTAAATTTCCTTGAAAATTTTATTTAAATTAAATTATGTGAATTTGGAAATAATTGTTTCTGATTTAACTGGAAATGAAATAAATAGAAATTTTAGCGTAAGCATAATTAAGAAAATGAAAATTTTATACAGTGGTGATTTTGAGAGAAATGACGTGATAGTTAGGAAAGTTATTTTCTTGTGGTAATTATAATACATCTTAATTTATTCTGAAAACATCAAATTTTAAATATAGAAAACACGTTTAATGTCTAGTAAGCCAAGTATTGAATTTTCCTTTAAATATTTTTAAAGCAAATTTGCGTGGCTTCTTAGAGAAACCTCCACGACTGCTTTGTCTAGAAAAATCTTGCACAGAATGTTGGCGATTCGCAGAGACAAAAGCTGATCAATTATTTAGAAATCTCTTTCATAGTTGTGAAAAATGAAAATACGTGGCTGCATCAGAGAAGTAAGCAAGGGTTAAGATATTTTAGAAGCATTATGTAGAAAGTTGAAACCTCTAGCATCTCGGTTACCGGGTGCAGAAATCTATTTTCTTTGAGGTCTAGCGTCACTTTCCAGCACATACATCACTTCATTGTCTCAATCTTCAGCTACCTACTACCAACTCCACTGTTTCTTCTCCACTTTGACCGAGATTTTCCTCTGAAACCCAGCTCTCCTCTTTGCTTTTTCTCAGCAAAACACAGCAGCTTGCCTCGGCCACTTCCTCTTCGTCGTGCTCCAGCGGTGTGCTTCGCCTCGCGTTCAGCAGGCAGAAATGTCTTGCACCAACGTAGCTCCTTTGTATCAGCTACTTTGGGTTAGTTTCTTTCTTGTTTTTCTTGCGGCCCTCTTCGGTTTTGTTTCTTCGATCTACTTCATCTTACGACTCGATGCTCTGCTCTAAATCAGAACTGCTCATATCAATTCAACAAACTCCAACTGCCAGAGTTGGATTTGAAGTTTCCTCGCCTTCTTGTTGTTGCTGCAGAAAATCCTGTGCGTAAATGTTAACGCTACTGCAGTTTGGTATTAGTGTTGCTCTGTTTCTTTCTGTTCTTTGAGTTTGGGTCATTGAAATCGTTTGTTGGGTTTAGCTGAATGTAAGATTTTACCTCACTTTTAATTGATGAAGTTAGCAACATGCAATCTGATTTGGGAAGATCGTTAGTCACTGAAATTCATTATTTTTGTTAGGTTAGATTTCTAAATAAATTTAGAGAAAAGGATTTCTTTGAATTTTTAATTAGTAATAGAAATCAAAGATTTACTCCCAGTAATGTTGATTTGGATCTATCATGCTAAGGTTTGGTTAAAGTGGTTTAAGCAAGAAGGCACTACCGTTTAGTTATTTTGATTCTTTTTTTTTTTTTGTAAATAAGTCAAAACATTACCAATTTTTTTTAGTTAAACCTTAAGAAAGAATCTTTCTCTCTCAAGGTTTCGTAAATTCCTTTCCCCATTAATCTTATGATATTTAGCTACTTATTTCTGGTATTGGAGCTACGAAGGGAACATATAATTTTTATAATATAAGACTATATGTAGATCTATTAAAGATGATTTTGACGATTACTCATTGTAGACGCTGGTTGCCTTATTTTATGTTAAAATCTTCTGGTTTGAAGGTGTGTGAATTATTATCATGGCTCTTGTTTTTAGAAATGAATGGTGACATAAATTTCATGGCAACCTTTGGGTAGATGTTCGTTTGGGTCTAGGCTTTGTGTGTACCTTCTACCCTTTTGATTTGTAATCCTTTTTCATGCCTAATCACAGTTTCAGGAATGGGTTTGGTGGGTTATTTTCAAGTTGGTCCTAAAAAGTTATGGTGATATGTTATTATTCCTTATTAGTCTTTAACTTTTGTAATCCATGGTTTGGTTAAAGTAATGGAGTTTGACAAATTGGTTTGGATGGTTGAAGCGTTTAAAAGTAGAGGTATTTGGGTAAGCTTTCATAATAGGAAGGTGAGTGGATTTGGCTTACTTTTGGATGCCTCTATATTTTTATATGAAATGATTTTATTGCTTGGAAGTTAATTTACTATCGCAATGAGGATGATTGTTAAAAGTTTGATGTTATTGGAATTGAGCAGATGTTTGAAAATGTTATGATTATTTGAATGATTGTTGAATTGTTAAGTGGAAAGAGCATTTGATTTAAGTGGTGAAAGTTTAGGTTGGGATCCATGGTAGACAAGTAAGTTTTAGATGACTAGAAATGATAGTATAAATATTGCGATTGAGCTTTGCCATTTGTGATGGCCCATGTATCGTGGTTGAGCTTCTTTTGTAGAGTGGGTCTAGATATTGTGGTTGAGCTTTCCCAGTGGAGATAGCTTGGATATTTATATTGTAGAGGAATTCCCTTTAGTTGAAGCTAGTTTTCCCTCATGGAGTTTGATGGATTTTCAGTACTGTTTAAATTAAGGATGAAATTTCAGCTTATGAATTGATATTTTGTGTGATGAATTTTACAATTATTTTGACATGATTTTTTTTATAAAAAAAAAGCTAGTTCCTAGAGTAATATGTATTACTTAACCAGTTGATCACCATGATATTTTTTTGAGTATTCCAGAACAGTACTTATTCCCTTTTTATCTCTTTCTAACTTTTTCGTGAAAGTAATATGTAATACGCATGGGAAGCCTTGTATTTGTTGGTAAGTATTTTCAGTCACAGAGTATGTGTGACTCACCCGTTGAATTTTTTTTTTTTTTTTCAGATTAAGATATGCTAATTATCCAGCAGTTGTTATAGCTTGATAAATTTTCCTTGGGGGACGAATGGAGCAACAAATGATATTGTTGAACAGTTGAACTAAGATGGTGCATAGTCTTGCAGTGTATTATAAGAGGTTGTACGTAGATGTATTGTTGTGTGCATGTATTTTGTTTTAGTTATCTGCGGACGGTTATGGAAGCTGTTTGGTTTACATGAAGAGTTTGTACCCGGTGTGGTATAGTCTGCGTGTGTATAAATATTATGTTGATCAGTATATTGTTCTTATTTATTCAAGTGATTAAATTCATGTGATTATTATAATGTGTGTTTGAGGTTTGTAGGAGACTACTTAAGTAGTAGTTTCTTAAGTTGGTTAGGTATCTAGATTTGGAGCGAAACATTTAATTTGATTTATTTTATTGGGTATAATATGATTTGATTTTTATTTTGATAAAAATATAATACTAATTTGAGTTCAATTTGCTTCATGTTTCAAATGCACATAGATTTTCTATTTATATAAGAAAATAAATTATTTATCTTTGTTTACATGTTTGTTAGATTATAAATTATTATTTAAAGTTTATAATTTTATTTATTTATTTTCATGGTAATTGTATCTATTAGTAGTAAGAACATGAAAATTTTTTCACTCCTTTATTGGTTACTTTAAGAATTTCTTGGAAGATGAATTAAGCAAGGTGAAATGTTATAGACAGTTGGATTAAGGACTTAATGTTGTATTAATAGGATAGATTGAAATTATGAATGTATTTATATATGGCTTGAAAAATATTATATGTAGTATTGAGTGGGAAATAATGGTGAACCAAATATCTATTTTATTAGGCATTAATTTTAAAAATACTTTTATATGTACTGATAATTGTAAGATAGTTAATTAATGTGATGGAATTAGAATATTAATTATATGAGTTCATTAGCATTATTTTAGAAGAGCTATCTCCTTGTTATTCAGGTTCTTTTATATTAATAGAAAGGTATGCATGCGGAACGAAAATTTTCCTTTTGATGAGGTATGAATAATATTAAAGGATTCCTAGAGTAATTATAAGCTAGTTATCTTCCTATCAATAAAGCATATTGCAGTGTTAGTTGAGCTTTCACCAATTAAACAAAAATATGGAATCTAATTAATTATATTTTATATTTAGTATGGAATCAAACGATTTGAATTATATTTCTGGGAGTTTACCAGATTTGTTTAAAGTTTTTGTGAATTTTTGAATATCATCATGTATGTTTCCCTTTGATAAGATGAAAAAATAAGTAAATGATTTATTTAATATCAAATAAAATGTTGTCTTAGTTAATAAAAAAATCTTTAGTTCTTATTTTATATATATATACACACACATTGTGTGAGTTCAAAAAAATGTTTTGGTTGGTTTTGTTGTGGAAGTGATTTCCATAAGTATTAGATAGAAATTAATTTTAAGTATTATTTAAAAACAACTGTGAACAATATTTTTAAAAGACTTTTAAGTAAAAGTAATAATATTATAATTAGGAATCAAGAACATAGAGAAAACAGAGAAGATATCTCAAAAATAATAGACAATAGTTGTCGTTCTCTATACAAGAAATTGAAAGAAACTTTAGACTTTACCTGGCATAAGGTTTAAGGAAATTTACAAGATATCTACCTTTCACTTATTAAGAAATAGTGTTTACAAAACAGTAAAAACTATCATATTTTTAAGAAAACATGAGACCATAAGATTATTAGACACAACTCTAATATATCAACATATACATGATGGATACAACTTCTTTCACATATGATCAATTCAATTCAAGTAGCTATTAAACATTTGAGAAGATTAGGAGTTAATTAGCCCATAATCATTCTTTTAAGACATAGGAGATTTAACCTTTGATAATTTAATACTAGCTTGTTTAGAATCTAACATAACTAAAGGACCAGTATACTTTAATTGTTATTTAAACTATGAAATTAATTTGCACAACAAATACATTAAGACAGCTTTAGTACTTAATATAAATGTAGTACATCAATTTAAGGAATGATCCCAAGATGTAGGAATAAGATTTAGGATACAATATATATTGTTAAAAGACTTGTTTAAAGGAAGAATAAAAAGAATATCTCCTAGAAACGAGACCCTAATAGTACAAGCTTATTTAGACCATATCAAGGTAATAACCCTAAACTAATCAAACATGAAAAAATATTAGCAAAACTATTAGAATATTGGAAGTTTGAAGAGATTTCTTCTCCTAAAAGAGAAGAAACCATAGAAATTTCAAACATCATCGAAGACAAAAATGAAAACGTTACTTTTAGGATGAAAAGATTATCGTCCTTAAGAATAACCGAACCTAGCAACAAACCACGGCCTTCTAGGCACTCAGTTAGTTCAGATAACAACACCATACATTATAACTTAGCTAAAATAAACTTTAGACTAAATATATCAGAACCAATATACCAAGAAGACTCACCAAATCTTTCCCCAACTAGATCTCAAGCTCTAGTATTAACAAATGATTTTGAGATAGATAAAGACTATATAAACAAAGATTTCTTAGTAGACCACAATAACGACTAGAAAAAATGGTATTTCTCAGCTAGCTTTACAGATGAACAACGAGAACAATGGTTACAACAATATTATGATGACCTTAAGGAATTACAAAAGAATATTTATATTTATTTCTTTCATTGGTTCAATATCTTTACAAGAGATAACATCTAAATCCCTTTAGTACAACAGCCTTTACCATAAACATGACCTCTAAAACAACCCAAACTTGGATTAACCATATGGAACAAAAGTAGAAAATCAGTCACAAAATAAAGAAAATGTAGAAGTTGAAGCTTCACCTTTCAAAACCATAACATCAAATCTTAGCACCACACCTACAAGAAATGATATAAAAAATGTTCAGTCATAAAATAATTATTTAAATAAAATATTATCTATCATATCTAAATAGTTAGATAGAGTAGAAAATCAAATGAACACGAAAAATATAAAAACAAATCTCAAACGAGGAAGTTACCAACATATAGACCCCCCCAAGACAAATTTACAAAATAAAAACCATATCACTAGAAGATAATAAAAAGATTAAATTAGAAAAATAAGAACCTATAGAAAAATTAATACAACAGATTACTTAAAGATTAAAAATTTTAGAAACAAATGCTAGTCCTAGTAACCCAACAATAAATATCTTAACACACCAAGATACAGAAGAACGAATAAATAAGATATATTACAAAAATACCAGACAAAATTCCCCTTTACCAACAATAAGAAAGTATTATAGAAGATCTACATTCCCAGACACCCAATACGAGGAAATAAATTCTTTTATAAAAAGTAGTTATTCAGGAGAATCTATAATAGAATGGAACATAGATGGAGTCAGTGAACACCATATCATAAATATTAAACAAAACATAACCATGGCAACAACGACCTATAAGATCGAAACCTAGAATAACAAATAGTACAAATGTTAGTCACAAGACTCACAAGATAATTAAAAGGATGGTGGGATAACTTCCTATCAGCCAAAGAAAAACAAGTAATTCTTAGTGTAGTAAAACAAGAAATGGTAGATGGACAACCAACATTGGTATCAGATGCTGTAGCAACATTTATGTATACCTTAACTAAACATTTTACAAGAGATTTCTTAACCTTTCAAGATTGGATAGCTGCAAAGCTAATTAGTTAAAATTGTCCAACAATGACAGATTTTAGATAGTATAAAGATATGTTTTTAACAAAACTCTATGCTTGAATAGATTGTGACGCAAATTTCTAGAAAGAAAAATTTATAGCAAGTTTACCCAAACTCTTGGCAGAAAGGTTAGAGAAACTATTAGGAAACAATTCAACAATACCATACCCTATGACTAGTGATAGATCAATATTTATTGTATTATTTTCTTATAATTTTTATTATTTTTTATGCATTTTGTTTTAGAATTATATTACTTTGAGTTGTATTTTGTGTATTTATAGGAAGTGTCCAAGAAGAGTTTGAAGTTTTATTTCTAAACAAAATAATAAAAAAAAGTCTCAATTTCCTTATTCCACTAGGATTGTTGCTATCATTTTCTAGCAAAATTCCTCCATCAATTTCCTTATCTCATTAGGACTTCCTTTTTCCTCCCTATAAAATATCCTACTATCTCCATTGGGAATCACATACCATCATCTTCTTTTACTTTTTCCCTTTTGTTTTTTTTCTTTCTTTTCTCCTCTCTTCTTCCTTGCACAACTCACGTCGTATCTCATCTCACAGCCATCACAAGCCGTTGCGTGATCATCGCCGGCCACCACTACCACTGTTCATACCATTATTGTTGCAACAGGGGAATGATTTTTATCTTCTATTTTTATTTATTTTTATTTTATGTTTTTGCAATATGTTTAAGATTTTTATAATTAAGTTTATTGGGTTAAATTTAATTATGAGAGGCTAAACATATTG
>JASKGM010000001.1:17338761-17366387 GCA_034509205.1 Ceratonia siliqua | reverse complement strand
ATATATATTCATGAATATATCTAGCTGACCAATTTACAGAACAGTCTATGGCATGGAGAACTCTATAGGATCTAGCTTCTTTTATTTTAATTGAGAACTCTTTTTTGTACCAAAACAATAGAATTTTTAATTTTAATTAAAGTACTCTTTTAAATAAAACTTTTTATGGTTAATACAAAATGTTATGAAATGATCAGAGCTATTTATCAATTTGAAGGAAATCAATTTTTATAATTCAAAATATTTAAATATTTTGTTAATAAAAATGATAAAATTACAGTTAAGATTTTAGCTAGATTTGTTCTTTTATAAAACAAATAAAGAGATGACATTTTAAAATATAAAGAGTATTAGTATTTAGCCTTTAGCCTTTAGGCTATTAAGAATGGGCTAATAATAAAAATTTAAATATTTTACAAAATATTTTTTTTATCATCTTTATACTTAAAAAAGAGTGCAATTGGATGCTATTCTCTTAGATTTAGTGTTAAATTCTGATATTAAACCCTAATCTGATGAGATTTTCTTAAATCTCTCTCTCTCTCTCTCTCTCTCTCTCTCTCTCTCTCTCTCTCTCATTTTTTATTTATTTTAGGGTAACAAACAATAATACATTATATCAAACTTCTAACTATGCTAGCTTTCACCTACCTAGGTTTACCCAATACAAAGACAACAACTATTTCTCATTACCAATATTTATATATTTGTGTCGTCGATCTGCCAATCGGTCAAATTAGTACATTCTATTTCTGGACACTAATTAAATTTTATTTTTTTTCTTACATAAAACAATAGCTTTTGATTTTTGAGCAACATTATTCTTTGATTTATAAATCAATTAATTTCCAGGAAAATTCAAAGTTGCATAACACAATTAGCCGTTGCAATCAAAGTTTATAGATTTGGAAAAATCATTGTCTATTCATAAATGGATGATTGGATCACAAAATCTTAAAATGGACTAAACCCTCAATTCTTGGTCTATTCTTTGCCATCCTTAGCAAAACTTTCCTTCTCAGCTTTACAATTCTGGAAAAAGTAGCCGTTGGGGATTCTTTCTAAGACTAACAATCCTTCCCATTATCTTCAATACAAATACTCTTCTTTCTGGCAAATAAAACATCAAAATCTCTGAAAAAATTGTGAAAATCTTTGTGGGTGCCTGAGATTTTCTTCGGATTTGTTTTTCTTTTTAAGCAGATTTGATATCATGATTTCAGGTCGGTGTGCCGCTTGCAAGAATCAAAGAAGAAGATGCTCTTCGGATTGCATTTTCTCTCCCTATTTTCCTGCCAATGATCCTAAAAGATTTGCTTCTGTTCACAGAATATATGGTGGCAGCAATGTTGGAAAAATGCTTCAGGTAATTCATTAATAAATAACAATAATTAAATATCATTTATATGTTAATTATAGTACACATAGAAACAATACTTGTGAAAATATCTTTGTAAAATTATTACATAACTTCTAATTACATGATGAGTTTTTCAAAAAATCCACCCTTAAATTAAAAGTTTATATAAAATAAAGTTTATATTTTGAAAATATCTTTGTAAAATTTGAAATTTGCAGGAAATCCCAGTCTATGTGAGAGCAGAAGCAGCAGACAGTTTGTATTTTGAAGCACAATGTCGGATTGAAGATCCAGTTTATGGCTGTGTTAGGATTATCTCTCAGTTGTATCAACAAATCCATGATGCAGAAAGTGAGCTAGCTAGAGTCCAAGCTCTGATTGCGTTCCACAAGTTCCAATTCCAAATCCCAAAAGTTGAAGCTCATGAATCAAACTTGGGAATCTTCCCAGCTCAAAGCACCGTAAGGCAGCAGTTTCAGTTTAGCCCTTCAACTCAGTTTCCTCGGTTCAATTAAAACTTGTTTCATTTGGATCATTAATAAAAGTGTTTTGGAACACTCAAAATTTGAGAATTCTATTGTATTATTATTTTTTAATTTAACTTATTTAGAATGTACAATTTTGGTTACTTAAAAATTGTGGGTTTCTTGTTAGTATTATCCTATCATGATATCATTATTTCTTTGGTGAAATGCTAGAAAATGACGTTAATTTAGAATTAGAATTTTAATTGAATTATCTTATTTTAAAATACAAACCAACAATAATGGAGTTTAATTAAATTTCATAAAATTTAAGATTTATTTTCAAATAAAAATTTTTGAATACAATTCATTAATATATAAAAATTTGATTAATTTTTTTTAATAGATTTAGTTCTAAAAGCACCCTAAGCAATTTCATGAATTTTATGTTAATTCTATATATAGAATTATGTTTGTCACAATTGAATTCTCAATAACTTTGCAAAATATAGTTTGAAGAGTACTATGATTGAAGATATTATTAGTATATATCACTAAATTGATAGCTCGTTAATTTCTGCAGTAATATTTGATAACCCATTTGCCATAATTCAAAGTCAATGGGCGATTTCAAAGTAATTAAACTCAATTAAGAAAGTTTATAATAATCAATTACATATATGGTTGTCAACTATATTTCTTTGGATACAAAGAATTTAGAATCAATGGATGATTGGGATTTAAAAATTTTCAATCAAATTGACTTGGAGTTTGACCTTCAAATATTAATACTTCGTTTGTTCTCGAAATTCTGTGACTTGTTACTAATCAATATACTTCATTATCAATAATAATGAACTTACCACCATAAATAGCCCATCATTATAAATTTATTATGGACAATAAAAAATGAAATTCTTTTTTTGTTAGGTAAATATTGCATTTCATAAGAATAATAGATAGAAAGGCTTAAAGATACAAAAGTTTTCGCAGGATATATAACTTTAAGAACAAGCCTGCATTTAAAAAAAAAAAGTACAAATATCAAATGAGTTTTTTTTTTTTGGTCAAAATATCAAAAATATCAAATGAAAATCTTGCCAATTAACACTTGTTTACGGTGAACCTTATACAGGTAATTTTTGTAATAAAAAATAATTTCATATTTAATAAAAAAGTTAAAAAAAATTTAAATCAACTTTGTTTGGAAAGTTATAAGACAAGTTCGATCATCACTCTTATTCCTTTTGTCAATTGTAGGCCTATTCAGCATTGAAAAGAATGGGCTTCTTCACATGCATTCACCCGGCAAAACCAAAAAGATCGATGGCCCACATACATATGAGGAAAGCCCATACGATTTTAAGGAAGGCCTCAACCAATTTGGCTCGTTTAATATGAAAATTCCTAATCCTACTATTAAAAAAAAATTATGCTTTCAAAAGTACAATATTTCAAAACATTGGCTCGTTTAATATTTCAAAAGTTCGACAATAAATGTTAGAAATAACTGAAATAAATATCAAACTAGCATCAAATTATTATGTAGTAGTAAATTACAACAATTAGGTAAAATGAAAAAAAAAAAATTTAGCCATCTGAGACTCTGGATCTAGTTTTAAAGGTTGGAAGTTAAAGTAAGAATGCAATTGAATAAGTAAAGTGACAATACTTTAAAATGACAGGTGAACAAGTGTTTATGTAGATTATTAAGTTTGTGAAACTTCAACATTTTAGTCATTACCACTAGCCAACTAACATCCACTTGGTAGCAGTAATCAAAATCTTAAAATGTACATGATTTGAATGAATAGTTGCCACTCAACTATATCAGTTAGATGAATTGTAATTGTCTGTTTACTTTTAGATGATCACAATATATTTTATTTTAATTACATATAATAAAAAAGAGTTATACATTGTGGTTATTCAAAAATAAATGAACGACCACAATTTAATTGTATCATGTCTAGTTGAGTGCTAATTAGATGATATACGAATCTCATTTAAATTATGAATTAAAAATTATTAAATATTAATGAAATTGTAATTTAATGATATTAGAGTTGTCTCTAATATTGAGAGTTATTTATTCAAACTCTAATCAAAATTAAATGAATTAAAAATATATATTATTAAAAAATAATTAAGAAAGTTAATTTTATGTGACCGAGCTTAAAAGATGGTTACCATGATAAAAGTCTATGTTACCCGAAAGGTTGAGGAATTGCTTTAGATTCGGTCATGTTAGTGTTAACATGATTGATCTTTTTAATACTACCTTGACTGTTAACTCACTTTAAACGATTAGGATAAAATTTTAAAATAACAAAAAAAAAAAAGAATATCTTTACTATTTAAAATAAATGAATGGCTCAAATCCTTATCCTCGGCCCATGTTGAGCTTAACGTATAACCGTGGGCTTGATCAATATATATCATGTTTTAAGGAAGGTCGTGATATGCTACTCTTCATAAGTAGTTTTTTTTTTTAATAATTTTATTTTAAGATAATTTAAAAGAATTTAAAAATAAAAAATAAATTTTCTAATACAATTATTTAAAAATAAATAAAAAAAGAAAAAAAAGTCCTATATCTTTTATTTTTTCAAAATTTTTAAATTATTTCTTAAAAAAATTATAAGAAAAAAAAATAAAAAACTACTCATATGGTATTTGGTATCAGAAATATTTTATTCTTGAAAAGTTGATATTCTAGAAATGAGATTCAAAGAAATTGAAAAGATATGTTTAGTTACCACTTAATTTTCTTTAATAATATAATGTAGTCCTATTTATATGTTTGTTTTATATAACATATTCTCAGGAATATAAGTAAATTTTACAAAAATACTATTTAATTGAATTAAAAGAAATTAAGTGAAATAACATATATATCAAGATAATTCTAATATTATAAATAGTTATATACTTATAAATAATTTATAATAATAATTTTATAATTTTATATTTATTATATTTATTAAATATAAAAAGTGTATGTTATAAATCATATTTATTAAAGAGGTATTTAGGTAATAATCAATTATATTTATTAATATTAATATTTTTAATATTAATTAATTATAATAAAAATTATTTATTTATTAAAAAGCATTATAAATTATATTTATCAAAAGAATATTTGGGTAATATTTAATTATATTTATTAACAATTTTATATTTTCATATTAATTAATTTTATTTATTTATTAAAAAGTATTAAATATAAAAAAAATTATAATTATATTTATAAAGGGGTATTTGGATAATATTTAATTATATTTATTAATAATTTTATATTTTCATATTAATTAATTTTAATAAATATTTATTTATTAAAAATTATATTTATCAAATAGATATTTGGGTAATAATCAATCCCCAAATTTCTCATTATCTTTCATAATCTTTCTAACCAATGGGTTTTGGAGGGAATATTTATTTTGCAAAATGTGAAGAAAGTGCATTCCCGATAAAGATACATTTCGAGAATGATTTTTTCAAATCTTTTACCAAATGAAGGAATTTTTTTTCCAACTCAACATTTCCAGGAATGTAAAAACATTTTGATACCAAACACTCCCATAGAGTATTACTATTTATGAGTAGCAAAAATATTATTATTCAGGAGTAGCATAACAATTAAGGGTGTCAATTAGAGTTAACTCGATCACCCTTGACAGGCCAGGCCTAAACGAGTCAAGCCTAAAAAACTATTTTATTAAAAGGGTCTAACAAATTCAACTCGACTCTAACCTTAAAGGATTACAGGGTTAAAATAACCTTAACGAGATAGAACATTAAGATATTAAAAAAATATATTATAATTATGTAAAATTTTCATATATAATAAAAAAATCAATCAATCATAGATTTAATCTCCAAGAAAATTCAAAGGCAATAGCATAAAATTATAATTAAAATAATTAATTAATCATCCTCGATAGTTATATTTGAATTTTACTTAGCTAATTTGGTGCAATTGTTGAGTTGTCATCTTCTTTTTATCTACAAAGCATAAATTATGATAAAAAGTAGTAACACTAATAAAAATAAAGAAAATTAAATAAATTTAAAGTTAATAAGTTTATCATTATGAATAAAATCATATAACTAATTACAAGTATATGTGTACTAATGCTAAAAGCTTATTAACTAATTACAGTAATGATTGAAATACTTAAGAGATCATATGTCATCCTTGATGATTGGAAATCGATGTTGTAATGCCTATTTTACTTTAATTTTATTATTTTCCAAAAAAAAAAAGGGATATATATATAATAATAATAAAATACCTTTTTCTTTCCAATCCCTTTTCACCCCCCCTCGACGGAGCCTATCTCCCCAGATTTCCCAAAGAACTTCACCGTACTCCTCTTCCTCTCTCTCGGCCTCCCTTCGTTGCCATAGACCGTGCCACAAATGCACGCTTCCGGCCAGCCACCACGCGACCAACCACCGTGGGTCTCGTTCTGGCCGTTGCCATCCGTGGTGCCGCTGCTGCTCACCGCTGGTTTGAGGGCTCATCTTCATGGCCCGTTGCAGACCCAACAATACTGCTACATCCGCGAACGCTGCCTGTTGTGGGGAGCTCCGTTGGCCGTCGTCTTTGCTAGTTGAAGCCTCCCTGGGCTGTCGTTCTGCTGGTTAAAACTCTCCTCCGCTGGCCATCATTTTTCTAGCAACACTGTGTGCGTGGGGGGCTATTTGGGATAGTTCTTGGTGACTATAAATTGGTTACCCAACACCATTTTTCTGGTAGGTAAATTATTTTATCACTTTCTTATTCTTTTCTTAATTTCCATGATTGTTATTGAACATTAAGGATTGATTCCTGGAATACACACCAACTGTTTGATGAAATGCTAGAAAGAAAGTCTAATTCAAATTCATTTTTTTCCTAAGCCAGCAAAGCATCTTTTGACTCCGTACTACTGACAACCTCCGACTTTGTAAATCATCAGTTGAATTCATGTTGAGCAGTTAAATTATAAAAGGCGAATATTTCACTCTATACATATATACACATGAAATTCAAACACTTTTTAATGGTTGTGAAGTCGGAAGTTAAACTATAATATAATTCTTATTCAAGCATGGTTAGACTAGACATCACAATTATGCAAGTTAAGTACTTTTCTAGTTATTAGAGTCATAACAGGAAAGTAGCAATAGATTTAGTATACTGATGGATTATGCATATGTGGTTGCATATAGGCTTGTCAGAAAACAATCCGTTGGAAACAACACAGTCTTGAAGTAGAAATATTTGGGGCTTGATTATTAAGTCTCCAAATTAGCAAGGTGAGTGGATTCTTACTTACCTCGATGCTTAAATTGTTAAATTTTAACTTATGGCTCAATGATTGTATTTGAGTATGATTTGGAATAATTTTGAGGAAAGTAATATAAATATATATATGTGAAACTTATTATTATGTTCCACAATATGAAAAATATATAAATTTTAATATTGTGAAAGTATGACTGGTATGAGAATTATGAAAGTAATTTAGAACTGTATTCTGGGATCTATAGTAGAGTGGTGGTAGAACCACTAGGTGCACTTAGGTCGCTACCTTTATCAATTGATGGCAGTTCCTGATAAATGGCACTTCTGTCAGTGAGTGCAGTTCCTGACAGAAGATTGAGTTTTATTATGAATGGTTCCTCTGGATGAGAATGCTCCGGAAGAGAACAGAAAAGTTAGTATTTCCCTTCGGTGAGTGCAGTTCCCGAAGGTGATAATCGGGTTACTCTCTAGTTGAGATTTATCCTCTAGAGTGAGAATGTTGTTTTCTCAGTTTAGGTTCTCCCCTTATATTGTTATGGATCCTAGGAAATTCATATTTTAATTGAAGTATTACTGGACAAAATATCTCTTTAAATTTCATATTATTTAAAATTATTGAAATATGACTATGAAGAAAAAGTTATTTTCTTTCCTGAATGTAAAGTGCATTAGGTGCTTATTATGTCCAAAAAATACTAAAATGAGATTTCATATTATTTTAGCGGTAATGTACTTTACATGTAGGGGTTTATATATCAATTGGTAAGTCTGATTTTCATTTACTGAGTCAGTGGACTCACCCCTCAACTTTAACATTTTCAGATTAGGTCATTGGTGAACTTCCTTCAGCTCCGCCTACACCCTTTGAACCAGTTGATTGAATTGGTAAGTATTACCCTGAGTAGTAGTATTGGAGTATACTTGAGGAATTGTGGACAGACGCTGGATAGGATTTATTTGCATTTTAGTAATTTCATGGTCTGTAATTATAATTGCATAATTATGTGTAATTTGGATATACAGTTCATGATGGACTATTTATTATTTTTCTGATAAGCCACTGGGGCTTCTGCTTGATGGTGGGTCTGTCCACCTTTGTTTTTCACATATTTGTACCCTGAGATAGTCCATATTTCAGGAAAAATTCTGCCGAAATTTTTATTAAATTAATGACTTAGAAATTTTTATGAAAGCATATTGAACCTTTATTATTCATTTAAAGATGAGGGTAATTGATATTTATTGCATGAGTATTTTAGGTTGGTGGGTAATTAACTGAAGGGTGATTTCTTACGCCAGTCACGTGTTCTAAAATGGGACGTGACAGATGTGTATGATCTTTTTAATATTACAAAATATCTAAATCTTTTAAAAAATAAAGTTCAAATTTTAGCTCATTTAAATGAAAATATAATTGAGACTTTGTATTATTTTTCACATATTGGTTTTCATATAATGCACACTCCTATTAGCCTTATATTATTTCAAGCACAATGACAAATAAATTCTATTAACAAATTAGTTATATAACTTATATTACAGATTATTAAAAAGAGGACATAAATTAAAATATATAAAGATTTAAAAAATTAAAAACTTACATAAAATATATTATTCAACAAATACTTAATTTTTTATATTTACATAAAATAAATTAAAAATAAGAAAAAAAGTTTTTTTTATAAAAAGCCTAACAGCCTGTCAGTAAACCCTATAACATCAAAGTCTTAAATTAGTGAGGCAAAAAACGATTATTTTTTTTTTCTGATTAATCCATCGAATATTATAATTGACACCCGTAATAACAATTGCCATTAACAAACAAAATCTAATTTGATAAAAGAAAAAATTTAATATTAGCGAAGGGAATTATACTTACTTTTTTGACCAACTTAATATTCTGAAGTGGAATAAAGGATAAAAGGAGGACTACTTCACAAAATTGAAGAAGTATAAGGGAATTTCAACACCACCAAAAAATCTTCTCCTATTTAAGCACTTTTCTAGATCCGCATCTTGTTTGGGTCAAAGGAAAAATAGTCGGTGAGTCTAGTTAGGGTTTCGAAGATTTCCCGACCTTACTTGCGAAGGTAGTGAACGTAATCCAAGTTTTTTCTTTCAGACTCACATCTCTGTGTTTATGTTTTAGATTATATTGTGTTAAAGTTGGTACCTTTCTTTTGGGTATATAATTGGTTTTTGGTTTTGGGTACATAAAAATGATTCTTTTTGATCCTTAAGAGGGTGCAAAGAATGGAAGATCTTGGATCTAGTAACTTTCATAGTGATTGTAATGTTTGATATTAGTTTTTGATGTATTGTCTCATGTTCTGTTAGATTCTCGAAACCAATCGGAGTCGAAGGTCTTTCTTCTGTGATTTGTAGATCTGATTACTCTCTGGGTCGATCTATTCTGGAAGGCAAGTTTCGCTCGTCTCATTCCCTTATTTTCTTTCTTAAATATATTAGACCCTTTTGCTATCTTTAGCTTTGGATGAATAACAAATGGTTTTATTGTGGTTGGTGGAATGGGCAACTGTAACAAGGAGGAAGATGTTAATTTTTGTGTTTCTTGATGCTTATTTGTTCAAAGACCCTTTTCCTTCATCGTGTATTATGCATGATTTTCACAGATGATATATGATAGGCTGATAGCTCTATTAATTTAACTGTCATTCTTATGTAACAGAAAAAAAAACATGTAAAGAAACTTCAAGCAATCTGTGTAGTATTCTTTAGAGTCACGAAAGTTCCTTAATTTTAACAACTAGGCTTGTCCATTTTTGCGCTGTGTGTATAATAAGTGTAGTAGGTTTCTTAACTCGTGTTCAGGGGAAATGAGGCCTATCTTCTGTGGAAACTTTGAATATGATGCTCGGCAGTCTGATCTGGAGCGGCTTTTTAGAAGATATGGAAAGGTTGATAGGGTGGATATGAAGTCTGGTAAGTTTTTCTTTGACCTCATTGTGCATTATAGGATAAGTATTTTTGCAGTCTTCCAATTTTTCTGTTTCTTTTATTGGGAAATTTATCATGGATCTCATATTTGAGGTTGATCTTGGGTATTTTTGGTTTAGATTATGTAATGGTCTCTGGTGCAGTGGTGCGTCATCAAGCTTATGGAGTTGATTTTGAAAACTTAAATATGTTGATATATATTTTGATGGATTCCATCTTTTATGAATAAGTGAGTTTATTCTGTTCAATAGTTATTTCATATACACAAACACTAAACTGGACCGTTCCTTTGATGTAGTCTAATTCATTAAGAGGAAGCAAGTTTCTTGTTTCTGGTATACCATTTATTGAATTAATGTCAATGCAACTGAATTCAAGGTGTTCATTAGATATTTGTATTGTTGTATCTGCTTTGGGGCAGTAGGAGTAGTTTTGGTGGGACAGGGTCATGGTTGAGGATTCTTAATAGGGTCTGGATTTTTAGAATAAAATGTTGGTTACAAACATTCAACTCAAGCACTATAAAGATTGATAATAAAACTATTTATATGGTTTGTGATCTAAAACACTAGGTTTATTAAGGAAAAGAAATGAAAACTGCATAATTTGCACATTTCGCAATCAGACATTTAAGTCATACCACAGCAATGGAGCAGCAGCAGAGACTTCATCTGAAATTCAGCGTCATAACCTGTGGTTCTGCAGCTACATATGACCTTCTAAGATATGTGATTCAGTTTGAAGAGTTGGACGGACTTGAGGCGCATTGTTGAGCATTTGTGGGGGGTTGAGGATATCTTTAAGAAAAAGCATGTTTTTTCAAGCATCGACCCCCATACTCAACATTTTCTTTGGCGCAGGATTAATCTTGGCATACCCATACTCTTCCAGGCTAATGGATGGGCTTTTCAGAAATACATTTCCTGCCTGTGATGCGCATCTTCTTTTTTTGAAGAAGATTGAATTTGGTCTCCATGGCACAACTGATCCACATTTACGTCAGTTACATTTGTCTTCCATTCCTCGTGCCTTTTGCCCTTAAAATTCGGACATGTTTCAAGGTCGAAACATTGCCGACACACTGCAGAGGCAGCAGAATAGATGGAGAAGGCACTCTATTTCCATTGACCTACCATGAGACCTACACTTTTGGATTCTTGTTCTTGACATCAATTTGTTTATTACTCAAGGTCTGTTACTAATTTTATTGGTCAAATTAGTTTATAGAAATAGTGACGTTTACCAAAATTTTAATTTAGGTTAAAGTGTTAGATGGTTTGTGTACTGCAGAAGGGAGAGTTGCTGCATTAGAATCAAAGTGTTCTTATGGAGGACTATCCACCCCAATTTCTCCTTTTTTCTTTACAATTAGTGAAAATTGACATCTTATTGAGAAAGCTTTTCTTGGTGGATAGGATTTGCCTTTATCTATATGGAAGATGAGAGAGATGCTGAGGATGCAATCCGTGCTCTTGATCGGATAGAATTTGGTCGGAAGGGACGCAGACTTCGTGTGGAATGGACAAAAGTAAGACCAAAATATTGTCATTATTTATGAGAACATTTACTTCTAACATGTTCACAACCATATTTAAATCGTTTGAGTGTACTTTGTAGCAGCATGAACGTGGCATTAGAAGGCCTGGTGGTTCAAGAAGATCTTCAGCTAATTCAAGGCCATCAAAGACTTTATTTGTTATTAATTTTGATACATATCATACCAGGACAAGGGACTTGGAGAGGCACTTTGAGCCATATGGTAAGATAGCTAGTGTGAGGATAAGAAGGAATTTTGCATTTGTTCAGTATGAATCAGAGGATGATGCCACCAAAGCATTGGAAGCTACAAATATGAGGTAAATTTGCCTTTCTAAACTTGCTTTACTTCAGGAATTCCAAAGTTTATAACCTTCATTGTGTTGGTCCAGGGAAGATATTTTTATTTTTTGAATATTTCTTGTCATTGGGCCTCCTCCATTGTAAGATTTTGATGTGTTTGGATTTGTGCCTTGGTCAGCATATCTGTATCATTACTTATTTGAACAATATGTTATGTTATCATGATGGAGAGCCCTGGGTTTAAGTTCTAGTCTACATTTCTTTCCCAGTCTATTTTTCTAATTGGTTTGCTGCTGCATTGATAACTTTGATGATTTCTGTTCAAATGCTGATGTGCAGCAAGTTAATGGATCGAGTTATTTCAGTTGAATTTGCTGTAAAGGATGATGATGATAGGCGAAATGGGTATAGTCCTGAGAGAAGCTATGATCGTGGGCGTGATAGAAGCCATGATAGAAGGCGATCACCCAGTCCTTATCGCGGAGAAAGGGGTAGCCCTGATTATGGCCATGCCTCTAGCCCATATAGGAGAGACAGGGGCAGCCCTGACTATGGCCGTAGCCGCAGCCGAAGTCCCCATCGGAGAGAGAGAGCTAGCCCTGATTATGGTCGTGGAAGCCGTAGTCCACACAGAAGAGAGAGGGATGGTTCTGACCCTGTTCGTGGCTCTAGCCATAGTCCTTATCACAAAGAGCGAGTCAGAACTGACCGTGGCAACTCTCCCTCCCATAGTCCTAATGGAAGGGAGAGGATAAGCCCTCAAAATGGTCTTGGTTCCAGCCGTAGTCCTTATTATGCAGAGAGGGCCAGCCCTGAAAATGGCCATGGCACTAGACGCAGTCCTGATGCTAGAGGGGATTCTAGCCCTTACAATGGCAATGGAGGTAGCCCAAATTCCATGCCTGAGCACAAGGACAGTCCCAACTATGGTGCTGCTGAAAGTCCCATGAATGAAAGATACCCCAGGTTTGTGTAATTCATTATTGCTGCTCAGAGTTTGTATTATTCTAACAATTTTTTCTGAACCCTTGTTTATACCTATTTAATTTCCTTCTTGTTTTACTTGCATGTTCATCGCGGATAACTCAGCCATTCTCCTGCTGAATGATTCAGTCTCTCGAGGCATAGCCAAGAGTGCAAACTGGGTTGTATTGCTTGGTCATGGCAGAACTATATTTAATTTTAGCTAAATGCCCTAGTGTAGTTGTAAGAAATCTCTGGAACTTATGATGTAGGGTATTGTCAGTGTTAGTTTTATGATGGTTCTTTATATCTAGTACAATATTGTTTACAGTCAAAAGAGATATTAGAACTTTGATTCATGTTGTCCAAGTTATAGATTTTGCAGGTCCTTGTTTACCTTGAAGCAGATTGACACCCAATGCACATGGCATGGAAACATAGTAGTCTTTAGGACAGTAAAAAGCAGGGACTGGTATAAAAAGCATAGAGGGGCCCCGAAGGATGCAATTCAACCCTAGAGTGGGTGTGGTATTGGCTATGCTATTTTGACTTTTCGAGTAATTTTTTATTTTTATTTTTAAGAAACAATTTAAAAGAATTAAAAAAATTAAAAATTGTTTTTGAATAGCATAGCAAAATCCAAATATATATCAAAGTCTGGTGTTGATATCATAAATTGAACATGAAGTTCAAATTTTATTTTTATAAACCAAATTTGAGCAATTCAATACGATGGATACTAGATGCTGACCTCTATTTGCAATATGTTGGGCTCTTTGCCCTGATGTGCCAAACTAGGCAGGCATTCCCAGTAAGAGTGAATGAATGGTATTATGTTTGTATCATACTCCTGACTCATGTTGTGGTGTTTTTTATAAAAAAAAAATATCATGTGACACAATTCACGATGATACTAATGGAACACAAGTTTTTTACCAGGAGACTCGGAAGTGATTAGATATAGGATCAGCTGATTGCTGGTGAATTAAAAATACTAACAAAATGCTTAAACGTGAAAACAGAATGTGTCGTCTACTCCTCTAATTCAGTAATAATGGAAAACATCAAATTCGGATTTCATGAAGTTAAGGGTGATTTTATTGGATCCGGTAAAATCTTAAACGTTTAACTCATGTTGGATCATCAGGATTTATTTAAATTTTTTTTGAATTTTTTTAGCATAAATATCAAGACATTTATTTTAAAAATAAAATTTGATATACAATCTGAACCGTCAACAAACTTAGATGATCCAGATTGTTTAATTGGACTCACGGGGTCCAAACCGGAAAACATCATACTCGAAGTCGAAGAGCACCTTAGAATAAAGTACTGTTTTTATAAGATTAAAATTAATAAATATAAAAGTCTCTTAGGTATGAAAAAAGAGATGGTTCCCTTTTCTGGTTACGGCGCAAAATCTTGACCGTTCAAAAAGCAGCATACCAAGTGGCAAGGTGAGGGCAAACAGGGCCCACTTATTGCGTGAGATGGTTCTCTTTCCTAGTTATGGCCCAAAATCTTCAGACCGTTCAAAAAGGACCAAACCAAGTGGTCAAGTGAGGGCCGAGAGGGCCCACTTATTGCGTATGCTTTCTTAGACAGTCTACTTTTTCTCAAACTTCATCCCAAAACCAACGTCACTTTCCTCTAAATTAAAACAATTCCCTCACCCATTCATGTGCGTGTTACTCAAATTTAATTCCAATATAAATAAAGGATAATTTCATTCAATTTTTCATCTTATTATATTTAAAATTTATTTTTAATTGTGCAGGTCAGTGAATATAATATTCCCACTTTACGGGAGATAATTTTTAACTAATTATAAAATTATAAAATATTTTTTATATAATTTTTAATTTTACAGAAAATTCTAATATTATTAAATCAAATGTTCATTAGTGTAATTTAATTAGTGGTGATACAATTTAAATAGAATGAATTGTATCCCTTTTATATTTTAAAATTTTAAAATACATATTAATATAGCAATACATTTAAATATAATAACTATTAAATGTATATCTATTATTTTCAATCATTAAATCAAATAATTATACCTATTTCATCCGATAACTAAAAAAAAATTGATAGCAATATATCTAAATATTACTTATAAATAACCTTTTAAATACACTTTTAGACTTGAAGAAGAATCGTGATGTGATGTTCAATCTCTTTTTAAGCGCGTGAAGTGTGATATTTGTGGAAGGCACGAATCACTAGAGGGATAATGTGCTCCTCCACCGCACGAATCACAATCAAAGCTGTCACGGGAAAGGAAACAGGGATGAAGTAGGCCCCATCCTCCGACAAGATAACACCGTACGATTAACCGAAAGGTCCACCTCATCTAACACGTGTCACAATCCTGTTGCAACAGCCGTGTCCCCTAACGACCAGTTTACACCAGCAAGTACGGTCCTCCTTTGCTCAATTCTCCTTAGTCAGATCTTGGACACGTGTCCACTTTGGACCTGCTCTACTCGTCGTTTATAGCCGAAACACTCGTCGTATTTGTCTCATCAAACATTAAAAAATTAAAAAAAAAGAAAGATTGTCCTACGTCATGTAATCTTTTTCTCTTTTTTGGCTCACCATACTTTATAATTATATAAATAATATGTGAATATAGCTCAGTCACAAGATTATTAGTGTAAATGCTTTATAAAAGTTTAGTAATATAAAAGGTAATCACAAACTTTAATATTTACAAATGATTTAGTACATTTAATTTTCGATTAATTCAGATAATTGTATAATATCAGATTTAAATCAGTTCACATTAATTAAGAATGTTATTGCATTGTATAAACTATTTATTTTATAAAAATAATAAAAAATTATTTTTATTTTACTAAGAACAATCAATCTAACCCATTCATAAAATGTCTACTTTTTATAATATAACAATATCATCGTGTTTAGATTTCAACTTATTATATCACAATTAATTTATTTGTCTAATCTAATCAAAGATAATATTTATCGCCTGTTCACTTTTACAATTATGTCGACATGAAAGACTAATCATAATTAGTGTATATTAGGTAAATATGAAGTGGTTTATTTTTTCTTGTTTCAACTTAGTTGGTTTGATTTTGCACTAACGACTTTTCTTATTAATGTTCACATTAATTTAAAACGTGCAAAGTGGAATGGAATCTGACCTTTTAGCTAGACACAATATGAATCCCATGAGGAAAGAAAAGGGTTTTGCTGCAGCAAAAATGAGAACACATTCTAAATCATTTGGAAAAACAAAGTGCCAATGGTTTATCTTGAAAAAAATTTAGTCATGGAAAGTTCACTCTCTGTTTATATTTATTTAGCTTTCTACACATATTTTTAATTGCTTTTCATTCAATTCCCTAAAACAAACAAAATAAAAGATATATTGCCCTCCTTCTCTTGTAGCCTTTTCCTTTTTCTAAAAATGAAAAGACAAAAGATTATTGGTTGGGCTCGAAATTGTTATCTAAAGTTACTTAAAAATAACTAAGAAAGACACATTATAATGTTTTAAAGTATTTTTTATGATCATTGTTTAATTATTAACTTAAAAACCATTTTGTTCCATAATATGACCTTAAGGATTAAATAAAAAAGTTAATTTCATTCTAGTATTTTGAAATGTATCATATTTCATAATAATGTTTTTGGAGTTTGGTATTCTTTTTGTTGTCACGTAATTAATAATTTTTTGAGATAAAAAAAGTGAATTTCATGAAATATTAAATATATATGGATGTAGACTAAAAAATAAGTAATTCTAAAGTAAACAAAATAATTAACTTCATCATTCTATACATTATCTTTCCATTATATACCTAATTAGGTCTTTGCTTTCTCTTATGCAATTACCCAACTTCATCCACTTAAGATTGTTAATTTGTTTCAAATTAATATAAATAAAGTGAAGAAAAGGGAACACATTGGCATGCATCTATTTGTGTAACATGACACCGGCTAGTATTATTTTTCTCTCTAAAGAGATATCACAGAGATCTGATTCCTATAATCATTGTGAGACCTAAAATAGAAATCACTACTGTGATTATGAAAGAAGAAGGAGCTTAGACGGAGATACGTGGCCCTATAACAGAATACCAACCCAGTTAATGGACCACCAAATTAAATGGTAACTGCCTTCTAATTATACTTTCTTCTTTTCATATTTCTACGCTTCTAGAAACTTAAATGATCTAGTTAATATGGAAAACTAGACTCACATGGCCTAAAATGATTACCTTAATTGATTAATTGTTACTTTCTTTAGTGATAACTATAATATACATGTAAGACCAATTGACAGTCCGAGATAGAATAAAAATAATAATAATAATGACAAAATAGTATACACTTATATATGACTAATGTATATGTAAAATGAGAAGTAATATGAAAATTTTAAAAGAGTTAATTATGTCTACATATATGATAACATTTTTTTTAAAAATAATTACTCTTAATTGATTGTATGTAGGTATGTCATGCTGATATAGTTCATATACATTTCTAAATTCAAACATATAAAGCTAGCATATTTGAAGTTTTATTCAAAAGTGCAATTGCTTGGAATATCACATGCAAAGCTTCACAATTTCTAACTATTTGTTGTCATTCAACAAAAATGTCGCTTGATGCATTCCCCATATCAACTGCTCAAATTTGCATTTTGTTGTTGTTGCGTATACAAGATAGGATCAGTTTGGACATTAATTGAGACTAACTTTATGTCATCGATAGATTTTAAGAGCATATTCTCTATATCGACTTAATGCATTAAGAAGAATAAATTTTCTTAGATGCTGATCTCAATGTTTGAACTTGAAAAGTCAAGACAAAAAGCAAACCTTGTTTATCACTAAGCCCAACTCTTGACATATTAATTTAGATTTTAAGAACAAACAATTTTAAGAATAACATATTTATTTTTAGGGTATTTTTTATGTACCCGTATATATACTCTTAATTAATTATTTATTTCTTATATAAACTGTATAGTTTTCTTGTGTTTAATAAATAAAAAAAATCTTCCTTGTCAAGGGAAATTAAAAACCTAATTTTAAGAAGGAGAAAATTAAATAGATTTCCCTCTTCATTAGAAAATTGGGAGAGGATAGATTGGAAATATTTCTTAAGAGAATTTTTGTATATAAATCATTTCTGTGAAACAAATGGGTCATTTGAAATGAAATATTTCGATAAAATAATTAGCAATTCGAATAATCTAATTCACACTAACAACCAAATGGGAATGGCTTTCTTTCACAGAAGAAAAAGGGCTCAGCAAAGTGGCATGAGAAATGGCTTTAAACCTTTAATAATGAAGACGACATATTCCAAAAAGGAATTCAATATCCTTTTTCTTCAAAGTTCTTCTTAGTAAAAGCAAATAATATAAATTAAAGTGTTAAACTATTTAAATAGATAGCAATGAGACTGAAATTTCAAGATGTTAAATGATCTTAGATAACATTCTTAAGTCTTCGACGTATTAATATTTGACACAGAACCCTAACACATATATATCTTGTGGAACCTTTCTCTTTTGGAAGAATAGAGTATGAACAAATTTATAATGAAGATAAAATCTTTCATTAAGCTTGTCGTTTAGCTAGGAATTAATTAAACCTTTGGATATCTTTTCATTTTCTTCCCTTTCAACGTTTAACAAACTAAGGATAAGACGTAGACTTGGTTGTTTTTTGACCAATCAGCATATGTAAAGCCAAATATTAAGTTGGCCAATTGGGTTTAGGTTTGTCTTCTAAAGAGTACGTTAAGTTGTAGAGAAATTGTTCTTCCCATATTATGGTAATAGTTGTAAAAGCTTGTTCATAGCAGCTATTGCAGGCAGCGAGTCTGCAGGAAGAAGAGATTCTGATATCTGATTATGTTTCCTGATTTCCTGACCACCAAATTTCTTGACAAGCATTTTTAATAACCTATGCCATACTTCCAAGAAAAGCTTGAACCACCTTCAACAAATGGGTACTTATACCCTAAACCTACATAGATGGGTAGATTGAGAATACCTAGGAGCGTGAGACAATTCTCTCTCTAAAGAACTCAGCAAAATAACACCGTAACCTCGGGAGAAAGGGTGCCTCCTCACAAAGGGGGTCGCAGTGACCAGGCTTAGGACGCGCGATTATTTACCAAAAACACAAGTTTCTGCAAAGTAACATTTGTAATCTTTTATTTGAGTAAGTTAAATTTTTTCTAAATAATATGAATTTTTGTTTCTAATTCTACTTTACAAGATAGTAAAAAACTTGATTATGCTGTTATTTAAATTTTTTTTATATTAAATACATAAAAAAGAAACTTTTTCTGCTAACGGTAACCTACTATGTTCTTGAAAAACCATGACAAAGTAGAGGAAGCATAATGAGTATAATCTAGTGATTTTAAAAAGGGAGTCTAGACATAAATATAAATGCATGCGCTTAAGGTTAATTATTCATTATAACTCCCAAAAGTCCTTACAGAACATGGTCAAACTACAAATTCTTCAAAAGGAGATCTTATTACTTGACGTTAGACTTAAGAAACATCGAACTCGACACGCTTGTGATTGAGATTTGCATGTATATAAACTTGAGGATATAATTAAATAGAATTAAAAATATATTAAGAAAATAAATGAAAAGGAAAGAAGAGAGAATATTAATATATATCGTGACGAGTATTTCTCACTTTTCAGTATAGATTTTACTCTAACAAACATTTTATATTTTTAATATCTCTATCATTAATTATGATTCACAATTAAATAATGTTTAACTAATAAGAAATCATTCTTATATTGTCATATTAGAGACTAGTTAACTTTTTTTTTTTAATTTCATTCAATTTAATGTGAATGATTCGATTCTCCAGAGGTAAAGACAAATAGAGCTGAATGCTTCTTACCCACCGCGCATGACCCATGATCCAATTTTTCTTCTTCTTCTTCTTCTGTATTTTAACCTAAAGATGGATTTTGTTTAGTAAATATATAGGGCAATGAAGTTGCAGTATCGTGCTTCTGCATGCTCTATTTGATTTTCCTTTTATATGTTCCCTCGTGTTCCTGTCATATTACTTGTTAATGCCTTTTCTTGGTCATCCACTGGGTGGTCTTCTACTCTTCTTCAAACTTTGAACATATATGGATCAGTCCTTGTTAAGACATTTGCTTCTTTATCAATTAGGGTATTTTCCATATTTTCAAAAAGGGTACTGGTCACCACCGAAAGCTTGCTTTTCTAGACCAGATCACAAAATTTTATACCAAAGACAAAAGGAAAAAACAAAGAATCATGTAATCTATGACCTAATAACAGAAAGTCTAACTCGGCGGTTGGTTTACTCGACAAAAATGAATTTGATAAGAGCTTTGTAGTCACTCATACTGTACAGGTTAGGAGATCTCTTGACATCCAGTCTTCTGAATGGAATTTGCTTGTTTTTCAGTAAGCTTAATTCCTATACATGTGGGTGATTGGAAGATGTAGACTAATGCCTTAACAGATAATGTTAGAGTAACTTATCTCTGTTATCATATTTGTTAAAGAAAAATAATTCATTGGAATGTATTTAAAACTGGGATGAATCTAGGGGAGAGTAGGCATGAGCCCTAAGCCCCCTCTTCCAATCTTGTGTTTGATAATTTGTTATGGTAATGATATTAAGCAGAGAAACAAGAGAATATAATTTTTTTTTTCATATAAGTCCTAATTATTTTTTGTTGGCCCATTCTTTTTTTTTTAGGATTTTACCAGATATTTCTAACTCTCTCTCTCTTTCGCACAATTCGGTCATCTATTAAGTGATTTCTAGATCATTTGAAAGTTTCAACTTTCAAGTAATAACATAAGCATGATGTGGAAGCTAGCTAGCTAGCTCAATAGTTCTTAATTGGTGGTCAATTTAAGTAAGATATATAAATGGTTTTTGAGCAGTAATTTAAACTTTTCTTTTTGCGAATTTTCTACACAAGTTGGTTACAGAGCATTGCATTTTCTTTATGTAAACTTATTCTAATTTTGTTTTGCTGTGGCCAGATTTTGAATGTGTACAGTCAATGATGAAAAGGAGTTTCCTCTAAGTAGGCTCCTCCCCAAACCTTTGAATGGGGTTCAGAGGACCCTTGGCAGAAAAAGACTAACCCACAAACTGGGGTGGAACCATGACCTACTTTTATTTGGTAGCAATAAAATATTGCATTGTAGGACCATATATAAGTGTCTGTGAAGAGTAAAGCACTTACATAAAATTTATTTATAGATGATGTGCAAATTACTAAAGTTGTTGTATTTAAATTCAAGAGGCTTACATAATTTATGAATGAAGTTTGGGTAAATAATATTATTTTTTGTGAAAGTAAGTCGATATTGAGAGTTTATTCTCACAAAAGTTGAATTCTTTCTTCATTTTTGAGAAATTTATTTATATGTATAGAACTTACTAATTTGGTGGAATCAGTTGGACCATGGAGCAATTGAACTCTCACTTGTCCCCAATGAAAAAATCACAGGCACCTCAAATTGATGACAATATTCTAGGTTTACATGATGAAGAATAATAGAAGATAAATAAAGAGATTTGAATGTTTGATTGAGATATTCTCTTTATTTGAAAATTTGTTATGAAGAGGAAAGACAATTAAATATTTTTTTAAAGTAATATTAATTTGAGAAATTTTAATAAATAATTTAATTATTTACTAAATTATTTACTATTAAGTTATTCACTAATATAGATATATACAAATATAAAATACATCATGCCGTCATTATATTAGATTCAAATCTCTCAGCTACCATTTGTAAAAAAAAAAAAAAAATTTATACAACCCAACAAGTAAAAGATAAAGAATTTGTAGTTCTATTTTACCATGTAATAAACTTTCCAAATTTATCAACAAATTACAACCAGTTGAGTTATTATACTTCCAAATTACCTGTCCAACTTTCAACCTTAACAACCTTTGACACTGGCATTATTCAAATTTATGGGGGCCCCTTTCACATTGAAAACTAATTTGTGAGGTATGATACCAACCAATCACTCCGTTAATCTTGTCATTAAAAAATAATTAATATCAATTTATTAACTAAATATAGGACTAATCTTAACTCACTATTTAGATTTGAAAAAGTAAAAAAATAGATTAAACTCTGGACAAAATGACAGTTTTTTAACTGTTCGTCATTAAATTTTTTAATTAATAAATGATACGTATATTAGATTTTTCCATTCAACTAACTTTCATTAATGATCGGTGAAATTCTTTATCTTTGGGGGCAAGGCCGAGAGGCTTCATGGTGAGTATATGCAAATCAAAGGTTAGAGGCATGGTGGAGTCCGATGATTAAGTGAATAAGATGTTTAGGGCAATCTAACGGTGTAAAAAAAGATTTTTTTTTAAACAAATCTAGAGGTTGGAGGTGATCTTCTATTTGTAGCATGTATCTAAGGGCATTTGAGTCTTTTTAATATGACAAATAATATGGCCAATGATGAGATTACAAATTTTAGGTGAGTCGTAACAAAATTGTTATGTTAATGTGATAATAAGCATAAAGTTTACTAGGATATTATGATTGTGCAAGATTGTCGACTTAAGAATTATAAGACCTTATAAAAAATACAGAAGGTTATCGAACGATGTATTAATTAATATCATAATTGACTTTCGGTAAGTATTATATCATCAATGACTAAAGAAATTAACGATAAATAGTTAAAAGAACTTTTTATCCTTAAATTGAATGATGTTAATAAGGTATATTGAGCTTAGATTGGCAAATGGCAATCAAGCATGTGAGTTTGTGGAGACAGAGGAGAGAGTGTAGTGGACAAGAGGATTGGTTGGGGGCATCTCTCATGGAGAAGTACACTACATCACAACACATTGTTATCTATGGATGCTTCCCAAACTACTTAGTTAAACCAGCTCATTAACTCATCTTGTCTCAATTTTGGGTTGGCATATAACCAAATTATTAAAATCCCTATTACATTTTCAAGAGGGTGAACATTGATGGCTTCTAATGGGCAGTGCTCTTTGGTTTCCTTACAAACATTGGGTCCTTTTTTCAACTGTCCTAGGACATCCTCTGTCTCTCTGTAGCCCTGGCTCTTGATACAATAGAAATTCTCATTTTTTACTTCCGAAAGTGCCTCCTAGTCACCTGGTAATGCGTAATTCAAAGCCCATTTCTCCCGCCGAAACCCCTATATATAAAACCCCCCAGCCAACCCTTTACGCACCCCCTCTCCTCAAATCTCCCCCTCCTTTTCTCTCTTTCTCTCTCTGTGCTTTAAGTCTCTCCAACATATATATTGTACTTTACACAGAGACAATAAACATTCTGGGTCAGCTAACTTCTTCATCTCCCCTGCAAATGAAACTCAAATCCCAATTACATAGTTTCAATTGAAGAGTGAAGACCCAGAGCAGCCCAACATGCTGACCAAACCATTAATCCAAGACTTGGAATCCCAGCAAAAAAAGAATCCCTCAATACAAACCCAGAAAACCCGTCTCTCGGATGCCTTCAAAGAAGTCATTTCTATAGCCAAAATAGCTCTTCCCATGATACTCACTGGTCTTCTGCTATATTGTCGTTCCATGATCTCCATGCTCTTCCTCGGTCGCCTTGGCGAGCTCACCTTAGCTGGTGGTTCACTCGCAGTCGGCTTCGCTAACATTACCGGCTACTCAATCCTCTCTGGCCTCGCCGTCGGAATGGAACCCATTTGCGGACAAGCCTTTGGTGCCAAAAGATTCACCCTTCTTGGTCTCTGTTTACAGAGAACTGTTCTTTTGCTCCTCTTCACCTCTATCCCCATATCTCTGCTTTGGCTATACATGAAGCAAATCCTTCTCTTGTGTGGTCAGGATGAAGATATAGCCACAGAAGCCCAATTATATCTTCTCTATTCCATCCCTGACCTCTTCGCTCAATCCCTTTTACACCCATTACGAATTTACCTTCGAAGTCAATCCATTACTCTGCCTCTCACACTCTGTGCTGCTCTTTCAATTTTTCTTCACATACCTATCAATTACTTTCTTGTTACTCACCTTGGTTTAGGCATCAAAGGCGTGGCTCTCAGTGGGGTTTGGACTAACTTCAATCTCGTAGCTTCTTTGATTCTGTACATATTTTTTTCTGGTACCCACAAGAAAACATGGGGAGGTTTTTCCATTGAGTGTTTCAAACAGTGGAAATCATTACTCAATTTGGCCATTCCAAGCTGCATTTCTGTCTGCCTCGAATGGTGGTGGTACGAGATCATGATTCTGCTATGTGGGTTACTAATAAATCCCAGAGCAACCGTAGCTTCCATGGGCATTTTAATCCAAACCACTTCTCTGCTCTACATTTTCCCATCATCAGTAAGCTTCAGTGTATCCACCAGAGTCGGCAACAAACTAGGCGCCCAAAAGCCCTCACAAGCAAAGCTCTCTGCCATTGTTGGCCTCTCTTGCAGCTTCATCCTAGGCTTCTCAGCTCTTATGTTTGCTGTAATGGTAAGAAACGTCTGGGCTAGCATGTTCACCAAAGACAAAGAGATAATAAACTTAACATCTATGGTGTTACCCATAATAGGGCTTTGTGAGCTGGGAAATTGCCCACAAACAACTGGGTGTGGGGTGCTAAGAGGAACAGCAAGGCCAAAAGTTGGTGCCAATATAAACTTGGGCAGCTTCTATCTTGTGGGAATGCCAGTGGCGATTTGGCTCTCTTTCTTTGCTGGGTTTGATTTCCAAGGTCTATGGCTTGCGCTACTGGCAGCTCAGGGTTCCTGTGCAGTGACCATGTTGGTAGTTCTGTGTCAAACAGATTGGGATTTTGAGGCTCAAAGAGCGAAGAAACTAACCGGAACAGGGGTAGTAGGTGGTGTTGAGGACGACGAAGAAGTTGAGGCAGAGAAGTTACTCAGAGTTGAAATCAAGGAAGATTCTTTAACATTGGCTGATTCAGAGGAAGATAAACAATCCTGGGTTAATTAATCTCCTTTCTTAGACCAAAACAAAAACAAAAACTTTATAAACAAAAAAAAAAATTTCAGGGTTTTGTCTTTAGCTGTATAGGGGAGGAGCGGGTAGAGACAGAGGATGACTTTTTTCTTTTTTCCATTAAGAAGACAAGCAAGGGTATTGGGGAATTTTCCTTCTCCAAGGATTCTGCTATTTCCAGTTCAATTCTATTTCATTTTACAGATCTATTGAATGTCATGGGCCGTAGCAAAAGTTAATTCCAAGGAGGAGTAACTACTATTTCTCTAACGTACTCTGTTTTTTTCATCTTTATACAAAAGAGACACTCTGTTTCTTAGTTTCAGTAATGTAGACATCAAAATTTACAGAATATTATATGTTAAATGGGGACAAAATGGAAGCATGAATAGATCCACATACGATTACTTACTCAGCAGAGCCGTTTCTATACTTTTTTATGCATAGCAGCCACTGTTTTGGGCATGAACTGCACATTCTTGTGGCTTTAAATCTAAGTGGACACAAAATAATACATTATCTTACCCACATAAATTGAAAATAAGTCACAAGCCGTCTTGGTTTTTGTCTCACTATTGACCTTCTGGATGTAAACTAAAATCTTCAGTCCAATCCTCAGATAGGTATGGCACTTAAGCTGCACCCAATATGGGTTACTTCTCTGATTTGGCAATAATTGAAAGCAACCACTTTTTGGCTTTTCGAAAGCAAGTTCCAAATGTGATGAGGAATCTAGATAGTTTATTCCAGATTTTAGGTTGAAATCTTGGTAAAAAGGTTAAACTTGTGAACTATTACTTAATCTAATGATTCATGGTCCAGAAGGAAATCGGCCATTTTTGTTGTTTCGACGTTGTACCTGAGAAAATCTCAACTATCGAATCTTGTTTACCAAAAATATGATGGGGATCATAACAAATATGGAATTACTAACAATCCCAGATTACAAGATCATTCATGGGGCAGAGAGTTTTGACCAATTTATAAGAGAATTTTCAATTCTTTCAAGGCCCCACATTCCGGGCATGGCCATGGAAACCATTAAATGAAGCATATATGCAAACCTCCTTTTTCAAAAGTGAAAAGGGTAAAAAAGTTTTGTCGTTAAGCTGGCAAGTTTAGTTTAAAATACTTGAACTTCAATCTCAAGTCAAGGAAGGACAGCTTACTCTTTAAGGCACAAAATTGGGATGCCAGTGCCGGACGCGGCTGCTTAAGTCACCTGACTTGGCCTTCTCCCCTGCTTCTTTAGGTGTTAATGTGTATTGACCTATGAAACACTGATATTTAAAAAACATAGTTGTATTTATTCTTATAGGTGTTAGACATTCGTATCACATGACATCAAATTTTAAATTGTACTTAAACATTATTTGTATAAGTATATTGTATTTATGTAAGTGTCTCTGTGATTCTTAAGTATTAAGTTGTTATGATCTAGACATCATGGTAAGGCTTTAGTGGGCATGAGTTGGTCCTTTATTATTAAATAGAATAAGATAAGACGCAACATAGAAGCATTAATCAAGCACAGAATGAGATGGGAACCTCTTTGGAGATAAGCAGAGGAATTTATGCAGATTCAGATTTTTTTTTTTCTGTAAAGAGTGCAAGTTGCAGCTCAACTTGCAAATTGATTTAATGGGTCAAATAGATTCTTGTGAAGAGTCAGCTCTAAGACTTGGGGGGAAAACAATATCATTTTACCCTCCTTTCTGCTTACCTTTGTTGCTTTCGTTTTTGTTTGACAGTAATCGGATGACACTATTTGGTGGGAAATCTGCCTAAAGTCTTGGAATAAGAGAATCAAGTTTATCTTTTCTTGTCATTTATTCCCTCAAACGAGAGTGAAGTAGATATGATTTTTTATAAAATATGTACAGATTATTTATTTCACTGTATCTAGATTTAACAAAAGAAATAAAAATTAGGATATTTTTAGTTAGGTACCTCAAAAAATATTAATTTTAAAAATATCATAAGATTTACTTTTATTTTGACACCTATCATTTTAAAATAATGTCTTATAATGGCATAAAAAAAAAATTCATAAGACATCATCTTACAATACAATATTCCTACAAGTATCGAATAATAACTTACTAAAAAAATTTAAATACTACCATTTATACTATGATGCAATTCTACGAATAATTTGTCCATGTCAACAAGTAGTTGGTAATTAATTAAATGGTCTTTAAAGTTATTTCTTAATCACTTTGTTTAGGGTTTGATTCTCGCTCTTGCTATTCATTACGCAATGTACCTTACTCATGTTTCATTTTTTATTAAATAATAATCATTTATATACAATTTATATGATTTAATCCTGTGTTACACGAGGAGAGGGTGCCAATCCAAGGGTTTAGTTTGCTACATTTTTTTATCATAAATTGTCAATTCAATTATGTTAATGAATGGTGAAAATTTAGGCACTGTTGACTTGGGTTTGCTTCTTTGTCTTTTGTTTGAACTTCTTGAAACTAAAATTCCCTAAATTAAGCAAACAATGCCATGTGCAGATATTTTGTGCACCAAGTACACAAGCCATCCAATTTAATTAATTAATAAATTATCGAAGACTTTTGGTAAGGTTCGAGGTTAAATTTGGTAAATATATATGTGTGTGTGCGCGCGCACGTGCCATGTGCAGATATTTTGTGCACCAAGTACACAAGCCATCCAATTTAATTAATTAATAAATTATCGAAGACTTTT
>JASKGM010000001.1:17316373-17334201 GCA_034509205.1 Ceratonia siliqua | reverse complement strand
CAATTTTTGTTTCTATTAAAAAAAATTTATTACCAGAACTTATATCTTTTTTTAACTAAATTCTCACATACTGTGCTGGACATTATACTTTACATAGAGGATTTTAAACGAAAAAAAAGAAAACTATTCATTTAGTGACGAAGTAAACTATGGGGCCTATTACTAAACAATTAACAGATTAAAAGTGCGCCGTAGTTTCTTCTTTCTCTTGAATCTCTTATTTTTGCTGAACTTTTTAATTATGCAGGTTGCTAGTTGGGGAGCCTACCTTCTCTCCCGTGACATCATAACAATGTCAATTGCACCGAGGGATACTCACGAAGCACAAGTTCAGTTTGCTCTTGAACGAGGAGTTCCGGCACTAATTGGAGTCTTAGCCTCCAAGAGGCTGCCTTTCCCCTCTACAGCTTTTGACATGGCTCACTGCTCTCGCTGCCTCATCCCATGGGCTGAATATGGTAGTCTCACTCTCCATATGTAACAACTATTCTAGGCTTCATGATCCAACATTTACCTTGTACTATTTAATATTGATCTCTCAATTTGTTCATAGATGGGATTTATCTAAACGAAGTTGATCGAATTCTACGCCCCGGTGGATATTGGATTCTATCTGGGCCACCTATCAACTGGAGGAGATACTGGAAAGGGTGGCAAAGAACAAAGGAGGATTTGAATGAAGAGCAGACCAAGATTGAGAAGGTAGCTAAAAGCCTTTGCTGGAAGAAACTAGTCGAGAAGGGTGACATTGCTATCTGGCAGAAACCTAAAAACCATTTAGACTGCAAAGCCAATCGTAAACTGACACAACATAGGCCTTTCTGCCGGGCAAAGAAATCTGACGAGGCGTGGTTAGTAGTGATTCATCTTTTCAATCTCCTTGTTCTGTTTTCCATTGAACTTTTGCATTTGTGATTTGTTATATTTTTGTTTTGGTCATTTCAGGTATACAGATATGCAAACTTGTTTGAGTCTTCTGCCTGAAGTGCCTGACAAAGAAGAAACTGCAGGCGGGGCATTGAAGAATTGGCCTCAAAGACTAAACGCCATCCCACCAAGAATTCACAAAGGAACCATAAAAGGGGTTACAGCTGAAACTTTCCAGAAAGATTCTCAACTATGGAAGAAAAGGGTGTCATATTATAAGAAAGTGAACAATCAGCTTGGACAAGCCGGGAGATATCGCAACCTTTTAGACATGAATGCTGACTTGGGTGGATTTGCCGCTGCACTAAGTAAGGATCCAGTTTGGGTGATGAATGTGGTTCCTGTGCAGGCTAAGCTTAACACTCTTGGAGCAATATTTGAACGGGGATTGATCGGAACATATCATGATTGGTTAGCTCAAAAACTCAATTATCCCTTTATCAATTTTCTCGTCACTCTCTGTTTTGTATAAAGCTTTATGGCCTTCAATCTTCTTACAGGTGTGAAGCAATGTCTACCTATCCTAGAACTTATGACCTCATTCATGCTGATTCGCTGTTTAGCCTCTACAATAACAGGTATTGGTTTACAAGTTCTGTTTTCTAAGATAAATGCATTTCTCGCTTTGAAATACAAGATACTGTTTGTTTTAAGAGTCAAATCCTGCGAATTCTTATGGATGAACATGCATTTGTGTTGTAGATGTGAGATGGAAGACATTGTGCTGGAAATGGATAGAATTCTGAGACCTGAAGGAAGTGTGATAATCCGAGATGATGTTGATATATTAATAAAAGTGAAGAGTATCGTGGATGGAATGGAGTGGGACAGTCAGATTGTGGACCATGAAGATGGGCCGCTTGAGCGGGAGAAACTTCTATTTGCTGTGAAGAAGTATTGGACAGCTCCAGCCGCTTCTAACAATAATGATTAAAGTACTTTTGGGCTCCTTTTATTTATGGATTCTTCTATGTATCTCGTGCTTTTATTTTTTTTAATTGATTATTTTTTTTAGAATTTTTTAAAATGTTCTTGAATTTTTTTAAAAATTTTTATACTATTCATTCAATGTTTTTTTAAAATTTATTTTTTCATAAATAAAATTTTTTAAATAATTTAAAAAAATACATGACATAAAAATAATTAATTAATATACAAAATAAGAGATAAAAGATAAATTAACTATATTACTACCTGAAAATAAAACAATAGCATAGCATAGTAGCACCCTTTATTTATATGTTGTATCTATAATTTTGTCCAACATACTTTCTCCCTTTCTATTATTTGGGTTGATGCAAGCAATTTTGTCCAATTGAAAATAAGCTTAACTGCCCCGACCCTTGTCCTGTTTTACTCAAGAAATCAAAGGGCTCCGAATTAGATTGATTCATGTGAGGTTGCCATAAGTTCCTTGAAAATTGACTATTTCTCCCTTTAGAGGTGTTAACCCCAATCGTTTTCCTTCATGCTTTGCCCAATTCATTAGAAAATTGTCAATTGCATGCCCTCATTATTACATTTAGTTTTAGAAATGACAGTTAGGTAAGAGATTTGAGTAATTTGTAAAAGGTACTAAATTCAAACTTAATTGGAATGATATTTGTGAGAGCAGACCAATAATACTATATTTTTTCTATTTATGATTCTATCGATTATTAAATTGTATACTTAATTTTAGTTTAATAATCAATAAAACTTCTAAATTAAATATATATAGTGCCTTTGGGTCACAGAATTTACCAATAAATCTTATGTGCAAAAACTACGTATAAAGAAAGTTACTTTCTTAAAATATGCTATTTAATAGTTTTTCATGTTGCTTTTCTTTTAAATTTTTGAAATAGGATGTTGTGTGACCTTTAATAGTGAAAATTGATCTTGGTCACCAAAAAAAAAATGAACTAGTAGAAACGTTGATTGGTATGAAAACTGAAAATAACTGTGATATATTTTTACAAGTCTACCTGATATTCAATTACCCTCTTTAATTCTTTAAAACTACTTTGAAATCCAGAAAAAAAAAGTACTTTGAATTTCCTTAATTTCCATACTGATCTAACGAAGTTCTTCTCTCCAAAAAGATCAATCCTTTTAATTTCCAATTGACCCAAACACTTGATTAGATCATTAAAAAAATTAAATTTATCAGGCATCACCATATATTCATTCAAAGTTATTGAAAGTTTCTTTTTCTTTTTTTGTCCTGCACTTTCAAATAAGGAGAAAAGATTAAATTCATGTCACTTTCTGCTGGGCAACACCAATATTGTGAGCTAAAAAACCTCTTGGCAGGTGGGTCATGAAAGAGATCAATCTTTGGCTTCCAATCTCCACTATAAATTGGGACCTCATCTCCAAGAAAGAACCACAGCGCTAGAAACCAAGTATTCTAGTATTCACAACATTAAGTTGAAAGCAATGGCAGGTCTCAAGTCTGTCTTCTCTGTGAGCTCATCTCAAGCTGCAGTGCTGCTACTCTTGCTCGTAGCGCTGGGAACCGAGACGAAGATAGGGGAGGCACAGAGTAGCTGCTCAAACGAGCTGAGCAACCTGAACGTGTGCGCACCCTTTGTGGTGCCTGGTGCCACCAACACAAGCCCAAGTGCTGATTGCTGTGACGCACTTCAAGCCGTCAACCATGACTGCCTCTGCAACACTATCAGAATCGCTTCTCAGCTGCCTTCCCAGTGCCAACTCTCTCCCCTCTCCTGCGGTAATTAGATATCCCTTAACCCGCTTCCCATTCATTTCTTTTAGGTGTTCTTCTCTCTAATTTACTAATATATATTTGCAGATGCAAACTAGTGCATGGAGCATATGGAGCAGTAGGGCCAATAACGTCGGGAGCCACTCTTTCTTGTTTGCCTTGTTTTGGCACTTCTTGTTTGAATGTCTTTCAAGAGTTTAGTGTTATGAAATAAAGAATGTTGCTTTTCTCCTTATTTGAGAAGCGCATGTTGTGTTGGATAAGGTCGTATTATATAATTAATACTAAATTATGGATAATATAAAAGTTATATATATATTAAATTTAGGAAAATAATTATAGTAGAATACCTCTCTTCAGGTGGATCCAAATGACACCTAATAATTTACTGGACGAGCGAGTACACAACTCACCATCAAAACTGCCATGAGAAATTCCTTCCAGGAGTGTGGTTATACATATAAAGAGCAACACTCCAAAACTAATTGTAATATGCGAAAATAAAAATAAAAATATTATATTACTCGTACTAAAATTAAAATTATTCGTATAAAAAAATTTATAAGAAAATTTTTTTTGACACAATTAATATTTGAGTATAGGTAACTTTGTTTAAAATATTTTTGTTGAGATAGTAAAATATATTAGCTATGCTTTTATCATTTAATTATGAGTGTGTGTGTTAATATTATTTTTTAAGGATAGTATAATAATTATCTAATAAATTTGCAATAAAAATTATTATAATATGATAATGTATAATTCTCTCATAATGTATAAAATTGTGTAACTTAATAATATTTTAAGAGAGTATATTATAATTTCCGCCGCCTCATAATGGTTGCTTCTATTAAAAACTCAAAAATAAGAGTATTTTGCAGATTGGGCGAATCGTGTTGAGTTCCAAAGGATTGACGTTGGAGTATATTTTCAAAACATCCTCAATCATTTGTAGAATCGAAAAATAGCCCTCGTCGGATAGTTGCAAGAACCATCTGAGCCACGCTTTTCAACTGTGAACCAATTATCTTTCACACAGATTTCTGACTTCAAAGTCGAGACGAAGCCATCTCGTAATCCTCACACTCCCTGTTTCGGTTCTCACGTATTATCAATACTGCACCTTCTCCATGGATTTCTAGCTCCAGCTCTTAGCTCAAACCCTAATTTCGGATATCAACGTCTCAGTTCTCAGGTACTACTCATCAGGGTTGTATGCTTTGAATTCACCATTGCAGAATTTGAACCGAATGGGATTTGTGATAAATTAATAGCTTGCAATAGCAGAATTAGCTTGTGTTTGCTGATTACTGTTTACTTTGCTCTATTTAGTAACCTGATTGCCACCTTTTGCGAGATAGCTTTCAAGTTATTATCCTTGCATTTACCAGTCAAAGCTCAGTTGGCATCGAAATTTTTATATTAAAGTTAGTACCTACCATGATTAAATTATCCATTCAAAATGAATATAGAAAGCTTGTCTATTTCAGGTTTGAAAGATTATTTTGGATTAGCAATTTGCTCAGTTGTTTCTATTTGTTTGGTTTCATTCAAGGGGAAAGTAGATGTTTTATATGCTTACTTTTTTTTTTCTTTCCTGTTGTAATCTACTCATTTCCTCCAATTTAGTGAAGGTTTTTAATGGATGGGGATGATAACGACTTGGGTAGTGCACATGAAGAAGATGTTGAAGTCAGACCTGAGACATCAAATAACTTGGACTTGAATGTGGACCAGAACTGTTGCAGCCCAAAAGTTATACACGTTAATGGTGCTCAGTCCAGTCATCTTTCGACAGAAAAACCCTGTACCAGTTCTATAATAGGAATTGGTACTGAATTTGAATCTGATGAACATGCATACAGATTCTATAACAAATATGCCAGATTGGTGGGTTTCAGTGTTAGAAAAGATTGGGTAAATAGGAGTAAGGTACACGGTCAGGTGGTGTCTAGGAAGTATACTTGTTCCAAAGAGGGATACCGTAGGAAAGACAAAAGAGATGTTAACGTGAAGAAACATCGGAAGGAAACAAGAACTGGTTGCTTGGCACATATGATCATTACTCGTCAACCAAGTGGTAAGTACCGGGTTACCCATTTTGAAGCACAACACAATCATGACAATATAGATCCGAGTAATTCTCAAATGTTAACATTGCAAAATGAATTAAGTGCAGCTCAAGCTGCAGAAGATGACTCAAAAAATAATTTGGGACCAAAGTCAAAGTCAGCATTAGAAATGATGAATATCAAATTAGGAGCCCGTGAGTCTCTTGATAAACTTTCCTTGGATTTTGACAATCGCCTTCATTCAGAAAGAGAGAGAGATATGAATGAAGGAGAAGCAGGGCGTTTGTTGGGTTACTTTCAAAGGCAACACTTTGAAAATCCAACGTTCTTTTATTCCTTACAGCTAGATGTTGATGACAGGGTAAGCAATATATTTTGGGCTGACGACAATATGGCGGCGGATTATGATTATTTTGGTGATGCCCTTTGTTTGGACACAACGTGCAGAGCACACAGAGAACTTCGGCCTTTTGTACAGTTTATAGGTGTTAATCATCACAAACAAGTGGTGATCTTTGCCGCTGCACTTCTGTACGATGATACTATTGAATCATTTAATTGGCTATTTCGAACTTTTATTAATGCTATGTCTGGGAAAAAGCCAAAGGCCATTCTCACAGAACAAGAAGCTGTAATTATTGAAGCAGTCAGTACAATTTTACCTGAAACAAACCATCATATATGTGTATGGCAGATGTATGAGAACACTTTAAAACACCTCAGCACTGTTGTTAAGGATGTCAGTTCTTTTGCCAATGATCTACGGAGCAGTATTTATGACCACAAAGATGAGGAGGACTTTACTCATGCTTGGGAGGCTATGCTGGAGAAGTATGGTCTCCAGCAAAATGATTGGTTGAGATGGATGTACAGAGAAAGAGAGAAATGGGCTGTTGTCTTTGGTCGAAATACATTTTTTGTAGATATAAAAGGCTTTCATTTAGGTGAGATTTTATCTCATAATTTTAGAAGTTATTTAAATTCTGACCTTGATGTGCTTCAATTTCTTAAGCATTTTGAAAGGATAGTGGATGAGCTACGTTATAAAGAAATAGAAGCCAGTGATGAAACGAGCAGATGTTTGCCAAGACTAATGGGTAATGTGGTTTTGTTAAAGCATACGAGTGATGTTTATACTCCAAGAGCATTTGAAGTATTTCAGCAAGGATATGAGAAGTCTTTAAATGTTGTTGTTAACCAATACAGTAGAAACGGATCATTGTTTGAGTATAAAGCAAATATATTTGGGCATACTAGACAATACAATGTCACATTCAATTCTTCAGATGATACAGTTGTGTGTGGTTGTATGAAGTTTGAGCACGTTGGATTTCTGTGTAGCCATGCGCTAAAAGTGCTTGACCATAGGAACATAAAAGTGGTTCCATCTCGGTACATCTTGAAGAGGTGGACAAAAGATGCAAGGTTGGGAACTGTCAGGGAGATTGGGAAATGTAAAGAGCAAGATAACCCTAAGATGATTGTAGCAGGCCGTTACAAAGATTTGTGCCACAGACTGCTCAAGTTTTCAGCAAGGGCCTCTGAATCTGAAGAAGCTTATCAATTTGCTGTGAAGCAACTTGATGAGATGATGGAAGGAGTGGAGAAAATCTTGACATTAAATGTTGAGGAAGCTCAAGTTATCACGTCCAGTAGTACTGATGCAAATGCTTCAGAAAATGAGCCTGCAGACAACTTTCTCAATGGACAAGCAATGGAGGATCAGGATGAAAGTAACAGAATAATCGAAGAAAAAGAAGGGAGAGCTACTCCTGATAGGGGCCATAAAACAACTATGAATTGTAATGGATCAGATTCAGACAGGATTCTGAATGTGGAAGTATCTCCACCAGATACTGTTGTCTGTATTTCAAGCCCCTCATCTGCATACGTTTCATCTCAATCTACAACACCAAATCCCATTCTGCAGGTCATCCTTTATCATTTATCAGGAGTGTAGTTTATAACTGTATGAATATTGTGATCTTTTAATTGCTTTCTAGAAATCAAATACTATAATTCTCAATACTTTTGAAGGAACAAGACATTTATTGATTCTCTCATTTGTGGTACAGGGACTATATAATTTTGAAGCCAATCAAGTGGTTCAGTGCATGTATGAACAGCCCAATCTTGCGCTGGAACACCAATCTAATGCTAACATGTTCCAGCCGCCAAACGACTTTTCTAACCAACATGATTCTCCTGGCCAATCTCCACTTTTGCAGGTGATTATTTGTCTGGTCCAAATATATTCTGATTATATGTGGGATTTGCTGTTGTGTATGATTTTTTAAGAAATTCTTACTCAGGAGCCTCTAATTCAAAGCACATACCCGGAGTCCATCCCAAGCACTAATCAATTGAGACAGGTAAACATATAATGGTCATATATATCACTATTTGGTTTAGTCTTTTGCCCACCCCTAAAATAAAAAGATTAGGGGTGGGGTGGGGAAGTAATTATGCTGTTAAACTTATTAATCTGCTTTGTGTAATTTGATTATAGGCAATGGATCTTGAGGTCCAAAATCCACGTTCATCTTCATTCTTGCTGTATGATCATAGATACAGAACTTCTGACACTGCATAAAGTAGAGGGGAAGAACATGGTTGAATCAGTTCCCTCTACCAGCAATGCAAGTTTTTTGCTGTACAGTCTAAATTGATCTAATCACAAAATTTGAAAACAGAGCCATTCGTCTCTTTTGGTAAGATAACCAAACATTCATCATATGATATTGTAGTTCATATGCACATTTATGTAATTGACTGTGAAAAATAACAGACTTTTGCTTTTTTTTTTGGCCAAAAGAAAACTTTCTATTACATTCTTTTTGCTCCTCTTGTATCTTGTCCTGAATTAGTATATCCTCAAATTCTTTTCTACTCTTTTGTTATTACAGTGAATGCGACTAAATTGGGTTCTTTACCAATCTGAACAAAAACATCTTTGGAAATCCCTTTTCCTATCTAGCTTGTAATTTGCAGATATTTTGGTGCAAAATTTTAAGAGGTTCTTGCAATTCTTAAGAGTCTTGAGACTTCCTGCTTGGTAAGTTGCCTCTGACAAGATTCTGAAATTTCTTAATACATTTCCCTGTTTGAGTAACATGATACACTGCAAGCTGATTGAAGAATATGAGAATATATTAGGCCAACATAGAGTGTGTGATCCTATATCAGCCTTGGGTAATGCTTAAATTTAAGTTCAATTGGACTGGAGCGTCCAGTTAATCTTGACTGTGGCTATAATATAGGCATAGCTATGTTACCTCTGTCCGGGTGTGGTGTCCAATTAATTGAGTTGCTAGGCGTTGATTAACAACCACTGTGAAGGGAGTTGTTGTGTACTAGAGAAAAAATACGTGGGATGTAACTTTCAGAGTTAGGCACTTGGGCTCAAACTGTAAGTCAAAATATATATGGGAAGTTCCCTACCCTAACTTGAGGGTAGCAATTTAGTCGGGTGGTCTTCATATCGTTCACTATCTCCCTTATGATAAAAGCATTCAGAACAAACTTGTCAGAGAAGTGAGCTAATACGTATATTGCAATATCTTTCTTTCGGTTTCATATATATATTTGAAACTGGTTTGTTTGATAATTTTTCCTTTTCTGATATTCGATACAGAAAGCGCATTATTTTTTAGTGTTTTTCGCGTAATTTGTGTTTCCTTCTCTTTTTATTCCCTATTTGATGTACCAGTGAATAGAAATTTTCATGCGAGTAGAAGGATTGAATATGCTGCCGTCCACTCTACAAGTTGTTTTAGTAATAAAAATACTAAAAAAGGTAAAAGAAATCTTGGATTATGAATTTGTCTTGCTCGGTTTGTGTTGTCTTCCTCTTTAATACCTCCAACTTTCACCGAAGAAACTGATTAGGTTTTGTCATTTACTACTGAAAGTCTGAATTACTATGGAGCAGGCAAGTGTATACACAGAAGGCCCACTCTCGGTCCCTCATGACCATGGGGAAGAAGGGCAACATAAACAACAATGATGACAGAAGTACAAAATCATATTATGGACTCTCACGCAAATCTATAATTTCCGGAAATCTTCCTGTGTGTTTATTTATGATTCAAAACAAAATATTAATTCTATTTTAAGACAGACATGATAACTTTCAACTTGCCCTGAAGGCACCGTAACATCTAACAAAGACTGTGATGCTAGGGTATGAGCATTTGCAGGAAATGCTGGGGTTTTCAATTACTGAAGGAAACTTGACGCCAACTGTCTGTATTGCATTTCCTAGAGAGATAGACCAACAAATTGCTTAGTTTATGGACACGCAACTATCTATACTGAAAGCCACACTAATCGATATTTGATATTATAAGAAACTTTTGTAGTATGAAATTGATACGTTTAAAGACAATATTTATCTTATTTTTATGATTACATATTTCTCAAATTTAGTTTACTCAAAATGTACATGATTTTGAATAATTCGTAAGAGGAAAAACTAAAAATAATCATTAGTTTTTGTTATTTGTGAAATGGAAGTTAAAGTAACATTATATCCTTTCTTAAAAAATTAAACTGTGTTAAGATTCTAATAAATAGTATTAAGAAACGTCTTAAGACTCTAAACAACTCCAAAATCATCTTACTCCATCATAGTTAATCTGAATTCGAAAGTTTGCCCTCTTATACAAGTTATTTGGTAGCTAGGAAGTGAACGAGGCCAAAACTTGTTCCTTGAAGGCATTGACTTCCTTCAAATGGTCATACAGTATCTTCTAATTAGAAGCCACGAAATTCTATATATATATAAGCGATAATATAACGGTTATATTCAAATTATTTAAAATTTTAAATCACTAAATTACTTGAAATTGTTTACTTAATAAGCCATATACTTTTGCTGAATGGTTACATGGCTTTTTTTTTCTTCAATTTTTACGAAACCTATAAATGGACCCTTAATATTTAACTTAGCTAATGGCCTTTTCAATGGACCACTCCTCTATAGTATTTTTTAGATATATGTTCAATTTGTAATTTGTAATTATTTATTAAATAAAAAAATGAAATACAAAATTTAATAATCAATTAATGGAATAATATTTCATTTAAATAACGTATAATGTTAGGATACTAGAAAATTCAGCTTCTTTTTTTTTTTTTGGTGAATATACTAGAATTAAAATGTATATACTTTTACTTATCATTGTTAAAAAAGAAGTTTAGAAATAGTACATTTTTGAATTATTCAAGTCAACACCAAAAGTTCGTGTAAGCATCAGCAAGCGTGCGTCCAATTCGTCAACCGCTGAACAGCCTTACCACAGGGCACACTCCATGACCATCACCCTCATAAATTGAACTTTACTTTTAAAAAAATAGTTATAAATTTTAAGTTGTGTTAAAAAAAATCTTCTCTTTTATTTTCTATAAAAATAATTTTTTGATTAAATATAAAATGTGTAAGATACTAAGATGTTAACATCTACATAAAAATAAAAAAGCATTCATGCTTGACTAAAAAATATTTCAAGGTAACAAGAGACGACGCGCGTGATGGACAGCTCTTTAAAGGCGCGTGCTGCAGAACCATTAACATCCCACATCCAAATCCGCGACCGCAACAACATAATCCGAGTGTTCCCGAGCTCTTGAATTCGTTCCATTCCTTCTCTTCAATTCTCTGTCTTCTCTCGCCCAGACTGTGTCAGTATTCTCTGCTTCACTCAAACCGCGAACCTTCCTCCCTATTCCACAACCCTATCCCACCAATGAGACATGGGCTTTCTCCGGCGGTTATTCGGCTGCAAAAAACCGGGTCATTCGGCGGGAGGGACTGACGTGTCGGGTTCTAAACCGGGAAAGGAAAAGAGGAGATGGAGCTTTGGCAAACCGAGCAAGGAAAAGTCTCACACCAGAGCATCTGGTCTTAACGACTTTGAATCGTCCACTCCATTCAGCGACTCTTTAGATGCTAATAAGCATGCTATAGCTGTAGCGGCAGCTACAGCGGCCGTGGCCGAGGCCGCACTGGCCGCTGCTCATGCCGCGGCAGAGGTAGTCAGACTAACAAGTGGTGGCACCAGCACCGGCGCCGGCTCTTCTGGTACCCTCACTCGGCCAGTGACTACGACACACGTCAGCGCGAGTCAACGCCGGTGGGTGGAGGAAGTAGCGGCGGTTAAAATACAATCTGCTTTTCGTGCTTATCTGGTCAGTACTGTATTTTTTTTTTTTTACAATAATGACCCTGAAATCATATCATACTCACTACTCAGTCTTCTTTATTAGGATTTTTTTGGTTAATTCACTTGCTGCTTTGGTTTTCCGGATTCAATTTTGAATTCTCACATGGTCATAGCACGCACGCTAATTTCAAAATTCATTGACTCTCTCTGTCTTGTGTTAGCTTTTCGTTTTCGCCCATTTTCCACGTTGAAATGGAATTTTAAATATTTTCTCAGTAAACAAACACCAGTCAAATATTGCTTCTTTTTCAATATTGTATAATTTTGTTTTCCCATTGAAGCATCCTTTTCCGTGGACATCGGTCATGGTCATGGTCCCCTCGACGCACCACACCTTTCCAAAATAATTGATTTTTGAAACACTAATTTTCTGTAGTAAAATTCTGGAAAGGGTGTTCTGTGGAGTATAGATAAATAAGCTCCCGCCGACAACAACTTGGCGCGTGTATGATTCTTCTAAATTCCCTCTCATAGATTTCACGGTAAATTTTCACTGTTGAGAAATTACTCACAATAAAATAAAAATTCTTTAAGTTTCTTTTTTGATGGACCACAAGTATTTTCATGACGTGGATTATAATTTTTTTTATTTATATGTTGGGTCACCTTTGAGTTTTGAGGGTGTTCTGTTCTGCCTTCTCTCAAATTTCTGGCTCTGCGTATGAAACTTGGCAATGGCTGCTTTTTGGAGGTTGAGTGTGTGAGAGTAGAACGGTCAAGAAAAATAAAAAAGCGAAACTTGTTTGTGTGAGAATGAATGTAAGAGCCCCCACACATTTGGTGAGAATGATGCTTGCCTTTCCAGTAGGCAAAGTAGAGTGGCCTTTGTACCAAAAGAAAACAACAAAGGTGGGTGGCCCTTTGCCAACCCATCATCAACTATGTCTTAGTTAATGGGCCTAAGTGTAAGTGCTGGTTGTTAGCTTGCTACTACCAAATGTAAGAGGAGGCTCATGGACAAGTTGGTAAGTAAGTCTTGATTTCACGGTCAACTGTTTTTTCTGGCCTTGCCAAATCAAAAGCAAAAACTATACTTTTGAAGAAAAGGGCTTTTCACCTTACTTTAAAATTAGCATTTAACACATCCTAACTTTCGCGTGAAAGTATCTCTGGGAAAGAACATAAACAGTTAGGGTGTATTCTTTTAGGAGGGATAGAAATAAACAGTGAGGCCGAAAGGTTCATTGAACTTATGCCAGCCCTAAGAAGGTAGATAATGTAACAAAGGAAGCTTCAGTGAATAAAAAGAAGCATCAATAAAGGAAAGTTTTCAAAAGCGTCTGCATGTGATTACGTGTGTAATAATGATTTCATCCACCAGTCTTTCCACCATTTATATTCACATGCCTTTTTTTTTATTTCAATGCTTGTCTGTTCTCAGTCTTTTCTTAATCCTTTTGGCTCTTGCTTTAATTTCCTTAAAGGGTCTTGTATAACTTTATTCTATAGCAAACCAGCTATCCTTTAAGAGTAACTAAATTTTTTTGGGATGTATTGGGAAGGCAAGGAGGGCGTTGCGAGCACTTAAAGCATTGGTGAAGTTGCAAGCACTGGTGAGGGGCCACATAGTAAGAAAGCAAACTGCAGACATGCTCAGGCGCATGCAAACATTGGTTCGACTGCAGGCCCGGGCACGTTCAAGTCGTGTGCACTTGTCTGATAATCTTCATTCTAGATCTTCACTATTTCATCACCCTGTAAGAAAACATACTTTGCTTTTTGAATGGTTATCCAGATTCATTTCTTATACAATTTCACCTCACTTTTTTCAAGCATGACACCTTGAATTGTCTAACTTTTCTACACTAATGTGATTTGGACAAAAGATGATATATAATCTATGAAAAAATGCTTCATCAGCCATTTGCCTGTTTGATTTTTAATATATTTAATTGCAGGTCCCTGAAGATCATGAGCACCCACTTCGTGGCTATAGTACGAAATTTGATGGATCTTCCATCCTGAAGGTTCGCATCATTCTTCCCATAAACTGGATTGTGGGATCTTTTGATGGTTTAAATGGAAATATGTCTGGAGAAAGAATGGGTTCTACTTAAATCAAAACACATGTATTATATATATTAGATGTTTGAATCAGCTTATTGAGAAAAGTTTAAGGACTAAAATATGAAGGCGCTTTCAACCATTAAACTTCAAGCAAAAGAAATTCTCTCTTCTGCTTCTTCTAGGGGCTCTTAGACGCTGTACTTCTCTTAGTTGGAATTAATTTACTCCAATTTTTAATTGCATTGTTTGAACTTGCAGAGATGTAGTTCCAATGCAAATTTTAGGGACATTGACCCAGAAAGAGCTGAATTTGGTTCACATTGGTTAGATCGTTGGATGGAAGAAAGTGTTTGGAACCACCCCCGAGATGCTTCATTGAAAAATGGACGCACTGATGATGAGAAGAGTGACAAGATTCTCGAAGTAGACACTTGGAAGCCACACTTCAACTCTCACCGAAGTAGCAGCTCCTTTCATACATCTCAATATTATTTGGCTTCTGATTATAACAATGAGATGGCATATGACTCTCCATCAAAACGATCAACAAAAGCTCTAAATCAAAGTCTCTCATCTAGGGAGGCGTTATCCCTGAGCTCTTTGAAGTTTCAGAAAGGAAAAGAAGTAGCTTCTCGAACTGCTGAGAATAGTCCACAAGCATTTTCAGCCTCATCTAGACCTGGAACTGGTGCTAGGAGAGGTCCTTTTACGCCCACAAGGAGTGAGTGTTCTTGGGGGTTCTTTAATGGATACTCAGGCCATCCCAATTATATGGCAAACACTGAATCTTCGAGGGCTAAGGTTAGGTCACACAGTGCTCCTAGGCAAAGGTTGGAGTTTGAGGGATATGGTTCAACTAGGAGGTCTGTTCAGGGGCTTTGGGATGCAGGGCCTAATTCAGATAGGGATGCTGATTTCAGGAGCAAAGCATATCCAGCTTCAAGCCGCTTGAACAGAATTGGGAGTACCAATTAAAGATGATGCTGCCTCCCCCAACCAAAATAATAAAAAAAGAAGAGTGAAATAAAACAATTTTCCTTTTCCACTTTCCTTTTGCTTGGGTTTTGTGTATGGCAGCAGTGTTAGAATGTAATTATTTGACCTGCACTCGTATAGTATTTTGTCCATACACAGCAAAAATTGACATTGTTGACGTTAGAGATGTATTAATTTCCAAGTCATGACTGGGTTTTACTGTATTTAATTATGTTTAAATACGTTTTTTAATAATCCAATAAAGTTTTTCAATGCTTGAGCCATCAGAAGTTTTATTATAGGGCAGTGTTATGAAAAGTTTCACTTATCATGAGGTTGATTTTTTTTTATTAAATACATTTTGATATTTCACTTTCATATTTAATTGATTAAATTATAATAAAATGCAAAATGTGTGAAAATTTGAGAATTCAAGTACTTGATAACAAAATCTTACATGATATCTCTAACTAGAACTACCCCATTTACATGAATAGGCTAATTATGATGGACCCATCAATTTCCGGTTCTGAAATAACCACCGCTGGCTTGGGACCCATGCTTCAAATTTGACATGATTATGTATTATAGACATTTTAATAGTTTTGAGTGTCACTCTTACTCTTACAAGAACAAAGTATTAGAATAGTCTTAAAGATTAGGAGTTCCAATCTTCACTCCCTCTGCAGATAATGCTTGCCAAATGACAAATTGGATGTCTATTTATCTGACAGTAACACTTAAAATTTTGGTTAAAAAATCTTGTCTCCTAACAAAACTAGTCATATCCAAATTCTTGTTAAAACTTCTCACTCTGTTACTTTGGGATTGGTAGCTTTACATCGTATTCCGTCTCTATACGTCTAACTTCAAAATTCATCTCAGATAGAAGAAGACAAAGAAGCTGTCTTTCTTTTGGCTGCCAAAGCTGGTGAAATGCTTGTGCTTGTTTTGATCCACTGTGGATTCACAGAAGAAAGTAGACCCTAGCATTCTGCTTTCGGTGGTCCATTTTTGTGAAACAAAAGGACGAGAATGCTCATACGAAGTGACATATGACAGCATTACTAGCCTCCATCCTTTGTTTTGTTCTGTTCTGCATTTTGTTGTTATTCGAAGTACGAGAGACATCGCCTTGGATGCTCACCACAGGCCATACAGTTCAAGAACATTGATTATATGAAGCTGGTTTTGACAGTGATGTTGGGTTGAAGCACCAGTTCCTCAATCTACTTTTGGCCCCTAGCAACTACACTCACGCACCCCTCTTTCCCTACTTCTATATTGTCATATGCCAACTTTTCTTTTACTGCTTTTCTAAACCATCATGCCTTTCCATTATGCCAAAATCATTCCCTTTTGTCATTCTTATGTCCCAATTCACTTTCTATTCAACTGTAAACCCAATAATTGAACCACCAAAAGTAATGTCACAAACTTGATATTGAGTTTGCGGACAATCTGATAAAAAATACATGTCATTCATATTGACATTAAAGGATAGGAAAAAAATGGAAAAAAAAGAATAGTGCTATTTATATAAATTTTATTCTAAAACTATATATAAATACTGAAGTTAACTGTATAAGAATTTGACCAAAAAAAAATTAAAAAAAACTACTTAAATTTAGATACGGCTATGATCATTTATAAGTAACATTATTTGAAAAAGAATTATCGCTACATTTGCCTTTTTGAAGACGAGTAATCATGATCTAGTTGAATTTCTGTTCACCAGCATATAAGACCATGACAAGAACAGTACAAAAGAAGTGGACAGGAGGGTAAATCCAATAATAATAATATTATTAAAGGCGTGGAATATCCATGGCCGCGGGTACAAGCATTTGAGAGCATCATCATTAATAGTTTGATTAACTAATGTAGACACTGGACACAATGGAGGCTTGAGAAGGGGTGAGACCATAGTTTACAGATTCAACAACCACCAAACATAATAAATATGACGTATGAACACAGAGTAATTCAACGTGGGGGGTATGGCAGTTTCCTTTAAAAGAGGGTGTGGAATATATTTAGGATTCAACAGTTAGTTATGCTGTTTCGTTCGGGTGTATAGAACTTTAATGTTGTCACTTACAACCTGTCATATGCTTCTTAAATGGCTATTTATGAGATGAAGATCCTCAACCAACCCGTCACTAATGAAGAAAATGAATTGGGATTCTCAGGCGTAACTCTTTAATGGCATGGCCCCATATGCCTGAAATTTATTCGTTCTTTTATGTACAGTAATAATGTTTTACATGATTACTTTCACATTTTTTTTACAATCATAAATAATAATTATAATAAATTATAAATAATAAATAATAAAATATAAATACGAGAGTAAGAATAAACATTATGTAATAAATTGTATCAGAATAGGACGGATTCAAGGGAGGGCCTTGGCCCCCTCCTCCTTCACTATATATATATAAATAATTATTTTATAATATTATTTTTTTAATTCAAAAATATAATAAGTAAAATATTTATGACACTAATGTAACTAATTTTAAAATAATTAAATTTTATTTTTTAAAATTTCTTTTAATACTTTAAAAAAATCAGGTTAAGTCTCATAATTTTTAATTTTTTTTATTTATCAAAATTTCATATTGTTATATCTTTTTTTATTCTATTTTCTTTAAATAAATTTTAATTATTCATCAAACTTTAAATTATTATTATTAAATTTTTTATTTAATTTATTAATCCATCTTTTTTTAAAAAAAATTATAATTCAACTCTTTTTAATTAATTTTTAGATCCGTCACTGATAAGAATAACTTCACTTTTTAATGTATATAAATTTTTTTTTATGACATTGAATTCTTGCTTGCCATTTCTGTAACATGACAACCAAAGGTTATTAATATTTCCATCACTCAAACTTAAATCCTCCCT